>CM061920.1:197257698-197379680 GCA_031002005.1 Vandiemenella viatica
CGCTCTAAAACACTTGTTTCACGTTTTACGTATATGATAGGCAAACCGAGCTTTCAGGTTCAAATGAGTAACTCATTGGGCTGCGATCATTTAAATCAGAGCATGCTTCGAAGTTATTTGCAACGATGTAGGTGGTCGTAAAATACAGCAGCTAGAGTGGTGCACAAGTATGTAATGTCACACTCACAATTGACGGGGCATTACGTCTCGTCGACGTTGACGAGGATGTGGGGCAAATAACGGGAAGGAATTCAGCCGTGGAATTTTGTCCGGAGGGATTTCGGGAAAACTATAAAAAACCGAGATTTCGGATTGTTGGAAGGGGTTTCGAAATTGCGTCCTACCGAATGACAGAACCGAGAGTTATCGTTGAACCACTCGTAAACACAACCAAGAAGGTAAAATAAATATTACACCTAGTTCATTACTGTCGCGTTTTAAAAACCAGCAGAAACAAAACTTTTTATTTTTGCTGATTTCATGTTGTAATTTCAGCACGTATACAGTAAGTTTCCGGACATGGGTTCCGAATCAAAATAAGCTCCTGTTAACTCCCTCTATAAACTCTAGGATACTGTGATAGTAATTTCCGAATAACGGTTATACTCTTCTGTTATTACAGGTCCTTAAGCTTACCTTTACACATGGAAAAGTTTGTCTTCATAATGTGACATAGTTTGTGATCGCTCCGCTTTTCGGATGTCACGTTAAGTTGTAGACACTTGAGGGAAACAGCGAGATGTCGTTCCTCTGACATAGTAATTTAATATCTCGTTCGGGAAGGTTCAGGTAACTTTTTTGTTTTTGAGGAAAATAGTTTTTATTTTCGATTTGATGAGATGATATTGTGATAATGTGATTGAATTTTCGGATAGGTTATGGATATATTAAAAAAAAACACACACACACACATACACATTGCAAGAAACTGTAATTGTTTTTTATGTAGATTTTCACACAGATAGCAGCAACACTACTAATTTCCAACATAATAAAGTTTGTATTTACTTTTTCTAAGTATACGTTGAACTTATTTTGCGTTTTTCAAATAAATACGAATCTTGAAAAAAATTTCTTCAGCGTTAATGGCTGATTTTCTTGAATGAGAAGAATCTACCAGTTTAATCATTATGGAAGCTCAATAATAAATTATTTGATAGTGAATATTTTCGAAAAAACGACATTTCATCAAACGTTAACAAATAAACATCAGTTCGTTCACGGTGATCTTCTAATAACTGTGAAAGAACGGTGTTTGACCTTGCTTATCTGAAATCTATTAGCGCAGGAAGATTTTAAAGTTCTTAAACACTGAGAAAGCATGGGGAATGGGTTCAATTGGATAAATAACGCCTGAGCTACTCTCACAGTTTGTAGCTGGAACAGGCTGCAAGCACAGAAGGGAGGAAGCTGTGGTGGGTCGGCCCCTCAGTGGTAATGGTGAATTTGCCGCTGGGCTGGGTTGGCGGTCAGCCCCTGGCTCGAACCCGGGCCTCCCAGGAGCAATTACTGGCCATTAGCGGACTGCACTGCGGCCCATAATGCCGCGCGGCTCTGGCGGTCCCTGAAGGTCGAGCAGAGCAGCGAGGGAACCCCCGAATCAGCAGGGTGCAGGGATAATACAGCCGAACTACTAGCTTTAGTCTCACTGTTACCACTCTTCAGTGTTTTGTAACTAACATGAGTAAATATTAATTGAACCTTGGGATATTACAGTTTAAGCAAGCTTTCGTTTTGGTTGTCAGCGAAATGGTTGGTATCAGCACCCTTAACAACCGATACTTTTATATGAAAGTGAGCACATAGGAGTATATGATGTGTTGCATATTTTAGTTAAACATTAAACTTTAGTTACTGTGTATTTTTTGAGATGTATTCCACATTAGAAATATTTCATTATGTTTTTATTACCAACAATTTGTCAGAATAGTTTCATGCATCTGATTAGAGCGTTCAAACTATCATTCTACATACTACCTTTTTTCCCTAGCTATGTACACCTCTCTACTATACAAATCAATACTCAAATAATTCGCATAAGTAGTCAAGATAAAGATACTTAAATATTTCATTTTAAAAATTTCAGTATACTACTTCCACATTTTGTTTCATTTTTACCGTCAATCTTGTTGTTTTCTTCAGAACTGGTTATTTCAGCAGATATATTGGATGTTTTAACTCAAACAAATAAATTGTTTACTTCTCATCTTAATAAATCGGTTTGTCTGTATTGTGTTGATGGATTGTTAAAAATAATATCCTTTTGACCGGTTTACTTCATTCCTTATTTCACATATCGGAGTAGGTTTTTATCCCTAAGCTACTACAAACTGTTTCGTTTTATCAGATAAACAGAAACACAATTTTTTTAGTACAATGAAGGCTAGAGTCTTTTTAGTCAAGTATTTAGTAATTTTTGAAAGATTTTTCGGTATTAATATACCAGTAGTTCTGGTAAATTTTCAACGGAAGTGCCAAACAACAAGTACAGTTGGTAATTAACTATTTACAATTTTTTTCACATCTGACCATATACTTATGCTGGTTTAAATTCTGGCGCCATCGTTAGTTTCGCCGTAAACCTTCAGAATTATTAATTTCACGTAATACTCTGAACAACATCATGTGCTAGTTTCATAGCAAATGTTAGTTATTTGCAGATAAATATTAAAGGCGAAACAACATTATCGTAGAAAGTGATGCGATTCTGATTATACGAAACAAAAATTCTGTGACGAAGTTTTACGAAAACAATAAGTAGAAGACATCTTGAGGCACTTGACATGTTTAATTAAATACTACCTGGCTGACCGATTTCGCTCAGCATCTTTCGATTTTTGTTCAATATGTAGGATTTTGCGTGAAGTTGATTAAAGATAACCGTTTTTCTTGAAGGCTTCCTAGGCATTTTGAACGGTACAATTTATTTCTCTGACCAAAGAAAAGCTTAGAAACTTAACTAACATCGGTAAGCTTACTAGTACCTGAAACTTTTACGAGATGAGTTAAGAGCCGTTTTCGAGACACGAAATACAAGAATTGGTCTATTTTTTGGTAAAATCGTGTTACAAACTTGAAAATCAAAACGTTGCCTACATATGAAATTTTATCAAGAACCATTTCCGAGATCGTCCCCGTTTACACTCTCATAAATTGCTTTTAAAGAAATATACTATTATTATATTAAATACAAATCTTAATACTAATCGGGAATTAATTAATGGTGAAAGATTAGCCGTAATTCATTTAGACGAGTGCATAACCAGTGCTAAATTCGTCATTTCGACAAAACTATGCGCTTACCACTAATTAACCTCACCCCTTCTGTTTAAACCGTGTCTTTCCAAATGATAAGAAAAAAAATTCCGAAAAAGGTAACCTTCTTGATGGCCGTTAATAAATCACAAGGTCACACGCTGCAAAGCTTAGGATTTTATTCAGATGTTTTTTTGTATGGACACTTATACGAGCTTTTTCGCGAGTCCGTAGATTCAATTAATATTGATGTTTGTGTTAAAGACACATACGGTCTAAAAGTAAACGATAACATTATAACTGCTAATATTATTTTAATGATAACGAATTTTTACAAGAAGACTAATATTTATTACCATTCTCCACAATAAAATACCTTTCATTGTTATGTAAATATACTTGAATTTACTTATTTCAATAAACATACTTGCAATTACTTATTTATATATTACCATTCGGTGACTGGCCACGATACTATGCGAAATATTCGCATGGGTCAGCTAGTATACAAGAACTGTTAGTTTAAAGATATAAGAGTTCCTTGTTGTAATCAAAGAGAAACTAACTATCAGTAGGTTTTCTGCTACCTGAAACGTCTACGAGATGGCGGTAGAGCCGTTTCCGAGATAGCAAATACAAAAATTGTTCGTATTGTGTAAAATCGCCTCTTTGCAGAGAAGACACCTCTTTAGATAAACTTAAAATGCAAAACGTTATCTAAATATGAAATTTCATCCAAATCGCTTGAAGCGTTTCCGAGATACAATAAATATATATATATGAATTGCTCTTTTAAAGATATAAGATTTGAAGTAAGAAAGGCAAAAGTAGGTCATTGATGAGTGCAGCTAAAATATTTCGTTGATACAATAGACAGGAGCTACATAACGATGAAAAGACTGAAACTGATTAAGTTAGCAGTGAGAGCTGATAATACTAAAATCATCAAGACGAATGAGCGGTTTGGTGGTTGAGTGGTTAAGTTGTCTGAATGGAGATCGAAATGTCCCCAGTTCGAATCATTGACTTGGTGAGGATTTTCAAAGGCCGTCAACTCCACCTTTACCTCTGGCACAAATGTACTGCGAAGTACTCCAGAAATCGTCTGTGGTTCGGATTCAATATTACACTGTAGGTGCCCTACAATCGGTAGGATTACCGGGTTAGGTTAAGGCGGCTTCGACCGGGGAGTAATACCCAGCCAATTAAAACACTATATCAAGGTCATTATGACCTGACGAGCCATCAAGACCAATAATTTAAAACTTGCTTGTTTAAGAATTGCGTAATACCACAGAGAACTTGTATCAACAACTCTGTTGATGGTGATAAATGACTAATTTATTGCGCTCATTTGTACTAGATTGGATTGTATTACGAATAATCAGTTACCTTACAATCAAAGTTTTCGATATGGAAATATCAGTTTGGGAGTAAGCTTTGTGCGTTGGTAGCCACCTCGCTTAATTTATCCCGTGTAATAGAAATGCATCACTTAGTTTTGAGCTTAAAATGTAAAAGAAGAATATTGTAGTATGAAATTCTCTACTACGTAGCGACAGACGACTCCCTAACTTTATGTTAGTCAGAAGAAATTGAACCGAACTCTACAAGTTCCAGGCAATCGCATTATCGCAAATCAAACTATAATACTTCAAGTTAGCAGCTAGGTGCGACAGCCGTAGACTTCGAGGTTGTGTAGTGTCTTAAATTACCGCATAAATTATTTATATTTACTCAAGTGGGAAATTACTCACATCATGATTAATTTTCTATACCTTGTAAAGGAAGAACGAAGAATCCATATAAATATTACAGGAAATCATACCCTGTCCGATACCAAGCAAAAAAGATCTTTGAGGCATATCTTTTGTGGCATCGAAACACGTCATGTCTAATATGTTTACATTGACAGGAGTGCCGTGTTATATCAGTTTGAATGCAGATCCAGGATTTAGTTATCACCTTCTCGGAATAGCTCTGTAATTTATTTTTCCGACTATTAATCCTGAAGATAGCTGTGATTACCCGCGACCTAAACAAGCTATTACATCTGTTGGTGTTAGATTAATAAATGAAGAAGGTAATTTTATAAATGACGATTAATCACGCTGAAGTGTTGCCGCTGAAGGTGCAGCTTTGTTTCACGCAAGTATTGCGAGAACAACGAACGAACTTGCTGGTCGGGAGCGCCCCTAATGACCACATCGCCTGACGCCAGGAGGAAATCCCTCTAAAGAGAGACACGGCATCAGTAGAAGTGATCAGTCTGTAATCGCTAAGTGACACACTTTGTCTCGGAACAAAATTACTAGATGCGAGGGTCGTTTACTAATGATCGGCGCCAAACTCTAATACGTTAGCACTACAATATCGATTTTTTTGGTGATTTAGGTTTAATCTGCTAACTGTTGGGGAAATAGATTAAATTATAAAATGACACAAATTTTGGAACTGGAAAGATATTTTAGAGATAATTTTATTAAATGGAATAATGGCACAAGTGCAGTGGAGACGAAGTGGGAAGAGTTCAAGGAAATAATACAAAAGGATGAAGAAATGTTTATTCCAAAATAGAAAATAAAGAGAAGTACAGAACCTACATACATACTATAACAGTGAGGTGAGGAGGTTAAAGCGGTTGGTGAGACGAGAACGTAACAGAGTTAAAAACAGCGAGGCAGTAGGGAATTCTTGAAACAACTATACAAGGAATCAATAATATCAAAGAAACTGGCTAAGGATGAGTTTATAAAGAATATTAGTGGTGCAGTGAGACCACTGAATGATGCATCTAGAAATCTCTAGAGTTATGTTATGGGGGAAAGAGAGGGTGTTGAGATAATTATAGATAAGGGTGGAGAAGAAGTAACTGAGGGTTTAAAAAAGGCAGAGTTATTGAGTAACTGGTTCGATGAGACCATTAGTAACATTAATTCAGGAATGGTAGGGGTTATATCAGAAAAAGAGCCTATCCGTACAGTTGGAAGGGAGGCAATTAGAAAATTTAAAATTAAATATGGAGATACCATGAATTAGCTAATGAATCTAAAAAAAGCGTAAAGGGGCCGATGTGGATAATATTACTACAGATGTTTTTGTAACATTGTACCTTATTTTGAAACATTATTTAAATTGAGTCTGGATATTTGTTGTTTACCAGATGACTGGAAAAGTGCGATAGAAGTAATGGCCCATTTGGAGGGGTGACAAATAGGGTCGAAAACTATATGCCAATCTGTTCGACATCAGTGGTAGGTAAATTAATGGAGAGATTAATATGGATCGATATCAGACGTGTCTGTGAGGAACGTAAGTGGTTTTCAAGTCTGCAACATGGTTTTAGACAAGAATATTCCTGCGAATCTCAGTTAGTAGGCTATATGCAAGATATTTCTGATGAAATGGACAAGGGAAGTCAAGTTGATTGTGTAGCACTGGATCTTTCAAAGCCTTTGACAGATTAAGCCATAAAATGGTATTAAATAAAGTAAAAACTATTGGAGTCGATAAATAGGTGATTTGATGGGTAGAAGGATTCCTAAAAGGTAGAAAGCAAAAACGTTGGAGTAGGAAATGCGGTATCAAAAGAAGTAAGAGTGTACATAGGAGTTCCACATGGAAGTGTAGTGGGACCATTGTTATTCATTATTCTAATGGATGATTGTGTTAATGGTTTACTTTCAGAAGTTAGATTGTTTGCAGATGACATAATGTTTTACAATAGGATCAAAACAATAGAAGACTGTAAACAGCTGCAGGGTGATCTAGATAGGATAACTAGTTGGGTGAGTCAACATGGGATGAAGTTAAATGCAAAGAAGGGCTAGCTGTTAAAGGTTGACTATGATTTTAAAGCGGGAAAGGAGTTGCTCATTGAAGACTCCAAATGTAAATACCTAGGCATGACATTTAATAGCAGACTTAACTGAGCAGGACAGATTGAAGATATAATAGGGAAAGGGTTCAAAATCTTGCACCTGTTGGAAAAAGTGATGAGAGGATACACTAGAGAAGTAAGGGGATTGGGGTAAAAAACTTTGGTCAGACCAATGCTGGAATATGGGGGTGTAGTATGGGATCCAAATATTGGGTATTAAATACTGGAGTTGGAGAAGGTGCCGAGAAGGGCTGCAGATTTGTCTTTGGAAATTACCGCAAAACACAATCGGTAACTAATAATATAAAGGAGGTGAAGAGAGTCATGGGAGTGTAGAAGGCACACATTGATGATGAAGCAGGAAAAGAAATTGGTGGGAAAATTAAGAGAGGTGCGTCGAATGGTAAAGATGACCATGACCAAGAGTTGGCATTTGATTTTAGGCATAATGGTGTCGGAACATTTTCGTTTGTTGGAAAGTGTGAAAGGGATTAGAATAATATGCCAAGAGAAATGATGAATAATTTAACAAAAACACTGAAAGAATTTAAAGTAAAATTAGTATAGGGCAAAAGAGTAATGGAGAAAAACGAGTGTGTAAGGAGATTGCCACCGGAGCATGTGCTCCATCGCAGTTTTATCAAATATTATTATTATTACTCTAACGCGTTGAGATTTCTGTATGCAGACTGCATAGAACATTGATGTTTCTACAAAAATATTTTGTAAAGCTTTTTAAACAAATAAATAACTAACGAAGGTAAGAAATTTTTATATGCAGAACATGGTTAGTTTTGGTATATATTCTCTCAAGTAAAATACATAAATTAAATATAAAAAAATATGGTAACAATTATTGCGAGTGTTAGAATTTTTTTTTTTTTTTTTAAAAAAAAAAAAAAGGTTTCTTCAGGACATGTTTATTATCAGATTTATTACTTTATCTATAGAAAAATAAATATTTGACTATTTTGTTGAAAAATGTTATATACTGAATCATATTTTTAAAAATTACTGATTTATTTATTCCTTTTAACTATAAACACTAGAATTATTAATATAGGTTCACTACAATCGTTAGGTGACCACGCAGTTGAGAATTATGTAATAATTTTCCTATGAGTAGTTTTGGATACAAAGTGGGCCAATAGATTTTTAATTGCTAGCCTTCAAAAATTCCTTCAAATCAAGGAATTATATATAAACAAATTCTGGTTGCCAGTTTTGATTTTATACCATTTAAGTAACCTAAAAAAGTTTAACCTACAATTAAATTCTCCACATATTTGTTTCAAAACTCTCGATTTTTCCGTATGTTACATTATATTAAGTTTGCTGTAATAAGAGCTAACTTAGTACACAATTACAAATTGTTAAGTTAAAGAGTTCTGAATTTATAAGGATCGAGGGACAAAAAAGTGACCCGGTAAGGGTTCAATCAGTCATTTCAAGCTACGAAAACCTAAAATTAGTAATTCTATTGTCGTTACGGCATTAGGCTTCCCGGCTATGAGTTCATCAGATCAATTAGATAGTTGTGACGAAGGAAAATGAATTAAATATGTTGTAAGTTTTGGAGGGAAAGAACTTAGCATTCACCTGATCGATTTGGTGAAACTATGGAAAACTGAAATTACGATGTCCGGTCAGTAATAAAAATGTGATGTGCCATAAATATCGGTTATTGTCAGAAAGAGAATATAGACTCAAGTGCTTCCCTCGATTGATATATCATAGAAGCAAAAATTAAAGTTCAACCTTCTTATTAAGTTTATGGTAGAATATCTACAAAATTGATGTGAATCATTTCCTGGCGGGTGAGCAGTAACGCTCTAACCTGGCATGTGGGAGGACGCAAGCTCGAATTTGAGTTTTCAATGGTTTTTTCGTATCACTCCAAGTCAACGCCTGCATGGTTCCTCCAGAAGATCATGACCGAATTCCTTCCCGTTCCTTGCCCCAAATCCTTTCAACCTTCTAATGACCTTAACGTGGACGAGGCATAAAACCAGAAGCAAAAATAAGAAGTTTCATAGAACTTATTCTTTTTAAGAGTGTTATTATAGTTAGAAAAAAATAATCAGGCTTCAGTGTACTAATCTTCCTGATTTTATGTAATTCGAAAATCTTTTAAGAAGACGTGGCATAAAGACAAAGAATTCTGCACGAATTAACGAATCAGAAGTATTGCAATGTTTCCCACCACCACATTTTAGTGTAATAAACAAATACTTTATGACAGGGTTGAGTAATTCGTGATAGTAAAACCTCGAAGTCCAGTCTTTCTTAATGCTACTGATGAAGTATATAAAATGGCTATTTTAGTAGGATAATAATTAGAATTCCCATTTTTTATGACATTGCCTCACACTGATATTACTGCTTAGAAGCTAACTGATAAAATGGCTATATTTCTGGTTTTTGCTCTACCAGTTAACTAACTTTGTTGGAAATATCATCCAACTATTCTGGTTTTAGATTTCGCAGTTTTTTCTTCTTTTACGAATCACTTCACGTGGCATTCTAGTTTTAATTTTGCGTGTAATTTTTAATGGCTGAAAATCTTGCCTGTTTCCGGTTCTTTCTTTACTCAACGAAGGATTGGGTTCGACAACAATCAAGCTTAATTTACGGATGCAAATAAAAACCAATTACATTTCAGTATTCTGTAGACTTGCAGTCTTTGTATGTTAGCGCCATACTAAATGTGGCTTAGGCACTTAAAGCAAAATAACAGGGATTTGATATGAACTTCTATATTTGTTACTATCAAAATACCTCATAATTGTGTTACATAATTAGCCACTGTACTTTTACAGGGCATTCAGATGGCGCAGGAGGCATCACAGTACTAACTCATGACCGTATTAGTATACTTAAAAACAGAGATTACCCATGGCAATAAAAAGTGATAAATATTAAACCTGTGCTTACGCAGTTTCAGTTAATCCCGTATTGTAATACTTTTAAGATTTTTCTTTTGTCGTAGTTATTACAGAAAATTATACATTGAATCGGAAGAAAGCATTTGGACGTAGTAGAATTGGCAGAAATGAGTTCTGGGTATTTCAATGTTTTCTGCAGGTGTTAAAACTATTACGTAAATAGGAAAAGTGCGAACAAGGTTCTCAGCTTTTTGGGGGTCAAAAAAAACAATAAGTAAAAATTAAAATGGAACATGACAACTCACCCAGACACAAACGGTAGATGTTGGCGTAAACAAAAAGAAAAAGAGACGAGTGAAGAGGAAATTTAAAATACCTCTTGTAAAGTGGCAAAGGAAGCGAATAATGAGTCTGAGGACACGGAGAACTTGAGGGTGAAAGTTCGATGGCGGGAATGCAAACACGGAAATGCTCGAAAAATAATGAATTCAGAGGAAATGTCTTTAGAGGAGAAGATCCGGAGAAAAATATTATGAATATTCTGACTTGAAAGTGGTAGGAAGAGACGAGTTTGCTGAGATAATTCTCAAGTCAAAGACATTTCAAAGCAGGCACGAACTTCTTCTTCAGTCGTCATTGAGGCAACGCTGGAGGCTGATGAATACTATAAATCAAGGAAAGAACTGCTTAATCACGAAGCATGTGTTTATCGAAATTATTAAATTAACTTTAATCCACCAACTAATGTAATAACAGAAAAAAACTTTTTATGCACGCGAAGAATTTTGTATTTTAAACACAAAAAACTGAGTGTAATTTTTTGTAGTTTCAACAATTTTAAGCATTTCCTGCTCCCACAAGATAGATACGAATTGTAGTCTTTTAAACTTTTGTGCAAATCACAAGAATAACTTTCAGTAAATTTAAGTGAACAGCCACAATACTTTCTGAAGGGTGTCTTTTTAGATACTCTTCCCTGGGAGACTTAAGTACCTTTTTTCGATAAGATACCAGATTTGAGATTCCTGTTTTCTCTGTAACTAGCGTTGTATGGAACACCTTTAACGATGTGTTACTGTACCGGCGTTACGAAGAATAAATCTCTAATATATATTTGGTTCAGTTAATTTTTAGGTATGATCAGGTAATTTATTCCGATGGACAAAAGCAACTATTTCGTCGAACAGCACAGTGAAAAATGTGATTTGCAAATTCATCCCATTACTAAAACCAAGTACCTGTTTCGAGTGAATGGTTGAGAAGTGTGTGAGAGTTCATTGTGGTGTGTGTATGAATGGGATGAAAGAAGAGATAGGGTGAAACCCGGTGCCCGATAATTCTGGCCTATTCTTCCAAAAGACATGGATGGGCCGCCAAGTTGAATCTTCCGAACGAACCGACGGATCACCATCAACAGTGTCATATGTTCTCATACAATACTCATTCTACTAGTCCCGGACTGATGGTACAGAATTTGGTAACTAGAAGTCATGCACCATCACCTCTCATACCTTACCAGCCGAGTCCATAAGGTGAAAATTTCTTCCACCACTAGGATTCGAACCAGCTAACTTAGTGTCAAATGCTGGAAACCACAAGCTGCGCAAAGACTTGAGCCAACGGGGCGGTTATATACTATTATGTATATTTGTATTTGTGTTGTCGTTTGGAGAGTTGCATATAACTTATGCAGTTTTCGAGGAAACTAGAACAAGCGCTTAAACTCTAAACTGATTTATTTATCTTCTTAAGTTCATTGTGGAATAGACGTACGGTGTGAAATTATTTGAGCGACTTAAGAGAAGTTCTACCTTCATCTACAATACCTATGTTTATTATCAGGGGGTAGTTTCATTTAAATGTATAGGTGCAAAAAAAAAAGTGTAAACATTTGTTTGAGAGTAAAAATCTGTGTGCAGTATCATCTGCACAAACGCAATGTGAGCACAATAAACCGCGTATGAATAACATTTGTGTTTGAAGCGTATCAACCTTAGGTTTCGTATGAAATACGGAATACAACAAATTGTTTATGTAATGGTTTTATATGGATGTTTGCCTTTATATTAGTTATTCTATCATATAAATGTAAATTCATCTGGAAAATGTTCTGAAATCTTTATGTTGATTACGTATCTTTCTAAAACACTATTTTAGGAAACCGTTATTTATATATATATATATATATATATAAATTTAAGCTGTAGTTTATAATGGAGTGAGATTTTCCGAGGTATACGGTCGGATACCATCCCATTGTTTCATCCTTAAAAATACACATTTCCCAAATGTAAAAAGACGACAACACTAGTGCGAGTTGACTCATTTTAGACATTCACTATAAACAAACATGTAAATTCATAAATCAAACTTCACTGAATGCCAACACATTATTGTTTCTTTGTGATGTGGAGTGTTCTCAGTCCTAAGATAGAGTTACGTTTATGGCAAATTTTCATCTGAAACTTTGATTGTTGGTATAAAGTAAACAGAAAAACGTAGGCAGATTTCAGCTTTATGAAGGAGCGTTGTTTCTACTGAAAATCTTAGGAAGAGGAAATCATTCCGTGTTTATAAAAATCAGAATTACTAGTAACTGTAAACTAAAATGTAGAAATATAACGGTCTCGGTTGCATAGTGGCAAGAACTTTGACGTCACGTGGGAAGGGTCACCGGATCGAACTCTGTTGAGTTTATGACTGATTTTAACTAAGTGTTATGATCATTTTGTGTTGTTCTTTGTTCTAATAGCACCTAACGCTTGAAATTGCTAATATATACACTGATAATTTAAATTAAGAACTCTGAACTGACTGTATGACTTTTTTGACCAAACGATTAAAAAAAAATGTTCAGAGGAAATCTTAAATTTAGCTCAACTGGAAATCTTGAACCAAACGTTTTACGTTATTACTGTTATGCATGTTTTGAGTTTTATCTTAAGTATTCTCATTTTTGCAAGAAGTTCAATTTCTAGATTTTTTAAAATATAAATTATTCTGCTGTTAAGAATTGCAGACTGAAATAAGATAAAAGAATTGGAATTTATTGATCAACATAAGAGATATCTTTGATAATTAATATTTCGTGGTTCCGTCCCACGGGGACTCTTTCTCCTGATATCCAACCTAATGCAGAGAAATATTGCGAAAAAATCAAAATGGATTATGGGAATTTCAAAACGCATATCACCAAGCTCGGAAGTTTCGGTGGACGCCAAGTACATTTCCACCGCAGGCTGCCCCAGACTCAGGAAGGGAGACAGGCCGCCTAATCTAATGTTTGCGTCCATTAGCCCGGAGCCCTGGGCCGGCGCCACTTGCTACCCCCAACTTTTAAAATCGTATATACATTTTTTTTTGCGTCGTCCCAGCAGGCCAGAGCGTCCGCTGAGAGTGCCTTAGTTAAAACCCCCGGCCAAGTCTCGGCCGCATACGTTAGGGCGGCCGCCTTAATGCTGTTATCAGCCTGGGAGCCGGTGCTGGCGCCGCACAGGCGGCTGGTGGGGAGCTCGCCGCACACAAGTGCCAACACGTTGTCGGAATTACCCTAAAGCCACTTTCATAATTCCCATTTAAAATCATACCTACATCTCAGCACGATAAAACATTCTCCGCTTGGCATAACTGACATGTCAGTACCACCACTAAATACTTCTGCAATCTTGAGTTTCGTCTACTTGCTTTGTACGCTCTAAAGATTGGTAATGAAACAAAATTAACAGATTTTAATGCATATGTGATTGCTATTTTGGTACATATTCAAAGTATCAGACCAAAAGATGAAAAATTGATAGTGTAGCACTAGATCTTTCAAAGGCTTTTTGACAGATTAAGCCACAAAATGGTAGTAAATAAGGTTGGAGTGGATGAGAAAGTGATTTGCTGGGTAGAAAACAGAAAGTTATGGTAGGAAATGCGGTATCAAAGGAAGTGGAAGTAAAAATGGGAGTGCCACAGTGTAGCGTATTGGGACCATTGCTATTCATTATTCTAATGAATAATTGTGTTGATTGTTTACTATCTGAAATTAGATTGTTTGCAGAAGACATAATGCTGTATAAAAGGATCAAAACGATAGAGGACTGAAAACAGTTGCAAGGTGCTCTGGACGGGTTATCTAGTTGGGTTGGTAAACATGGGATGAAGATAAATGCAAAGAAGAGTTAACTAATTAGATACACAAATAAAAACAAAAGGATAATTATGAATATAAGGTGGGGAAAGAATTGCTTGTTGAAGACTTGAAATGTAAATATCTTGGCATTACATTTGATAACAAGCTTAACTGGGCAGGACACATTGGACAGGTGGTAGGAAAAGGTTTCAAAATCCTGCACTTGTTGGAGAGAGTGATGAGGGGATGCACGAGAGAAGTAAAGGAATTGGGTTACAAAACTTTGGTAAGACCATTGCTCGAATATGGTAGTGTAGTATGGGACCCACATTTTGAGTATGAAATACAGGAGTTGAAGAAGGTGCAAAGAAGGGCTGCTAGATTTGTTCTTGGAAATTATCGCAGAATGCAATCAGTGACAGATATGATAAAGGAGCTGGAATGGGATTCATTGCAAGACAGGAGGAGGATGAGGAGGGTTATGGGAGTGTACAGGTCGTATACTGGCGATGAGGCATGGAAAGATATTGCAGTAGGTATGAAAAGTAGTTCATGGAAGGGAAAAGATGACCATGACCACAAGCTGGCACTCGATTTCTGGCACAAGGGTGTGGGAAGAATTTCTTTTTTAGGTAAGGGTGTCAGGGATTGGAATGAGTTACCAAGGGGAATGATGAATAACCTACCGAAAACGTTAAAAGAATTTAAAGTTAAAATTTGTAGAGGGCAAATGTAGGTGAGTGAAGGATAGCGGGAAGTTGGGTGTGTAGGGAAAGTGCCACCGGAGCGTGTGCTCCATTGCAATTAATTAAATTAAATTAAATTAAATACAGTATTGAGTTAAAAGTGGATGAAGGCGGCAAACATTTTAAAAAAAATATCGCTTCACTCATGTTTTAACCAGGTGGACTATTTGATACTGACAAAGTATTGCTAGCACTCAACTCATATACACTCTAAAAAATAATAATAATAAAAAAAAAATAGTCAAGTTACATTAGGACAGAGAACGGAGACATCTGCGCAAGCAATACCAACATCAGCAATATTCAAAAACGTATAAGCACGAAAACGTTTTTCTTGGTCGTTTGTCAGTACACTTTACAAAGCATATGTTAGTCCTGGTGTAGGTTAGTCATGTCCTTCAGGTTATATCATAAGTCGAGTGAAAAAAAAGATGAAGTAAAAGAAGGATATTAGAAAATATTTAAGTATATCTCTAAATCAAAACACAACCCTAAATTTATTTCCTTACAATTTTGCATCCAAAAGAAATGATATAGAAAAGTAATTTCAGGAGGTTGGGGGTGCGGGTACTACAGGAGCCTGCGTGAATATTTCCCCTCGGCAAGAGTGCTCCTGTCACTGAGAAGTGACATGTGAGTGACGGTTGTAAAAGCGCGTCGTATTTTAATGTGGTACAATACGGATAGGACATGCCCATTCTTTACATATCATCTGCTCCATGGCAAAAGCAACATTCTTTTGCTTCGTCAGACGTGTCTCTGTTTCTATGTGGCCGTTAACAACTTTTAGTTGTTTACCAAACTGAAAATTCCTCTTTGTGACGCGATAGAAACAGATGAAATCCGTCTTCCGATACCATAATGACCACAACCCCAGCGAAACTGCTTGGGGAAATTGTGTTCTATCAAGGAAAGTAGCCTACATGTGAGTACTTCTGACGTATTTCACATTACGAGTTGAGCTTTAGGAGGTCGAAAAGTCCTATACACCTCAATAGGCCTTGAACATTTACTGAATCTCACGCGATTAATGTCAGTTTTATTTTATTTTAATTTTATTTTAGCTAACTGTGGGGAAAAGCTTCAATAACCTGATATTTGTTTTGAGTTTTATTCACTTTATCCTTTGTGTATGAACTGAGATAAATGTGTATTAATATAATCTTCGCGGGTTCGCTGCCAGATTATGTAGGCGAAAGACGAGCTATCGGCGACGAACACTACTGCCATGCGGCAACGAATCAGCGAAGGCAGGAAAGTTCGTTAACACAATCTGCATTAAGTTTGAAAATATTTTTGAACAATATGAATAATATCACTAAATTACGTAACAACTTCAGGAATGTTTTCGCACTGGTAGTTACTTGCGGGTGATGATACATTTTCCCTGACATTACAAATACGCAAAATTACTGTGATGATTCAAAATTTATCAGAAAAACATGTTCAGTGTTGAACGAACATAGTCGTAGTTAAGTATTTTGATGTTTTATTTGTAACTGTTCACATTGTTTCCATTGTATACTTTATCCGACCATTTTTCTTCAGCAAATATCCCCTTTTAGTAATATGTATCCTGGAGTAAATAACCGAAGAAAGATTAGTCGTTATTACAATGGTGCACCTAGTATTATGAACAGACGCCCCTCTTCTGCATTGTTCTACCACTGACATCACAATAAGAACGGAGTATTAGAGAATACTGTAAACAGATTATGTATGAAAAATGCTTATACCTAGTGTTCGGGAGGTTATTATGGCAGTAATAACGTGGATATGATCCACAGTCAGGGGGCGGCGGATGCTCCTTCCTGTCAGGAGAGGACGAATGAGCCCCTTTGAGTCGCAGGTATAGCCGGAAATGAGCAAATGACGCAATAAAGGAATAGGTGGGCGTGAAGGAGAGGAGCAAGAAGCGATGCGACAGCCGGGGGAAAAAAAACCGCATTCGGTGAAGGGGGGCGCTCTTCAAATAAACACGTACGTGGGCGGATACCGCATCCCCACTCGCAATTACACCGGGAAGACTCTCAAATTGCGGGGGAGAAGTCTATTTCCTCGCTGATTCCCCCAAGAGCTCTTTCCCCGTTTATGAAATCGGGGAGAAATTGGGCGCCTCTTGTTCTTCCCTTCCCCGCAGTTGTTCGTCTGCGAAGTTTCGGCCCATGTGTGGCTGAGCTCTCGAGATCTTCGCCACCTAGTTTCCGACCCCCGGAAGAGGGTGGATACTGGCGAGGGAAAAGCACACTGCTAGGAATTGCGTTTGAGCTTCTCGGTTTCAGGGCGAGTCTACCAATGACCTCAGTGCACTATCGCTGGTTGATTGGCTGATTTAATTATCATAAACAGCGCACTGGTTACCTGAACACAGTGAAGGACTACAAGTGTATTTAAGACGTAACGCTAACGCAGTTTTGCGCACACTGAGGTGATAACATTTTTATGGGATTTTAAATTTCCGTTGCAATCAGATTTTAACTTTTTAATGATTTACTACTTAATCTATAAACAAGTTTTAACAATATCGTTTGCTTTGTTTACTGGTAATCGATTAAGAATTTAGTACAAAAGTACTCACAATAATAATATAAAAAATGAATGCTGTCAAAGCGAAACGATGATATCAGGCTTCAGTTTACCTGGTTTGCAAAGTTTAGTTCAGGTCTTTTTTCTCTTTTAATTGAGCATGCTTCAAATTATTTTTTAATGTTTAAACAGTTCGTAATGTGATTGGAGGAGTGTAACGAAACAAGAGCTATGTTCTGAGTTTGTAATTCAGGTGGCGCTTCAGGAGTTGAGAAAATGAATATTTAAACATTGCAAAAACTTACTCATTTACTCTCTTAGAAAGAAGCATTCGGTTCCTGCTTCCGCTTTTGCTAACACGAAGGTCATGGCCTGTTCCAGTTCATTCAGAAAGTAGTTACTGAAATGTTCTGTTAATTAAGATGTATAAAAGACGCTCTTTGCCTTAAGCTCATTGTGAAGACGTTCCACTAAATCTTGAGGCTCTCTCCCTGTTTCTTACAGTACTTCAAAGTAAGTAGCAATGCAGACGTAATTTCAAGGGAACGCTTCATTCAACACAAGAATTTGTACCACGCAAAGCTTCTTACAGTCATTTTAATGCAAGAGTGAAGAGTAAGAGCAATTAAATTGAGATGAATACGGCAGCCACTGCAGAAAGTTTTTTTCTGCTCAACGTGGACATTTACTAAGAAACTAAACTGGTGCCTTTTTCCTGGTCGGTCGTGTTACTAAATATGAAGTGTCTAATTATGAAGCTTTACATGTAGTACTACTATGCACTTTCTGTAACTTTTAAAAAAATTATTATTATCCTTTATTTTCAACTTTACAAAGTATTGGAATTTCTCACATCTTTCTATTCTTTTGGAACACCATGAAAACGAGAAGCAAAAATTCAAAATAATATTACATAAAACAAATCCTGATTGTTGCACTTCGTTTTTGCATTATAAAATGCAATTTTGTTGTTGTTGGATAGCTTGATAAATTACTTTAGCTACTATGGTAAGATTATGTTGTGAGATAACCTCTGTGGCAATATTATTTTTTGAACTTAAAGCACTCTTTATTGCCTCATAACCATTTTCTGAGGCTAGAAGGAATATATACTACTACTTATGATGAAACAATGGTTGGAAATTATTATCTTTAAAAACAGAAATTTTTATGTATCACTTACAACGAAATGTTACTGCACATAATTAAATCGGAATTTCTCTATAACCATTTTAGAATTTTATAGTGGAACCCAAAAATTAAAAAAAAAATTAAAAAAATAGAGGCTTACGTTAATAAAATTTTTGCCAGAACTTTTGAAGGTTGGGAAACTAAGCTATGTGACAAATAGAAATTGCGCATATGAAGTTTTTAGAAAAATAATTATAATTTACTATGCAGGGCATCCCACTGACCAACTCCTCCACTCTGGTTCTGACCCCGCCACGTCCTCATGGAGAGGCGCTTGACATATGTAACCGTGATGTCAACAGTTGAATATGTGTCCACAGCCCGGAAACCCAAGATAAAGATGGGGAGTCGCTTCGACACGTCACATCAAATTCAGTCGCTCCTGCCCTGAGAGGCCCGACAACATTTTACACAGTTTCAATATTTTATCATTTCAGTCTGACAATTCTAATAAAAGCTCTTCTCTTAAATTGTTCTGAATCACTGAGGAAAAAAAAATATCTCGAGAAGTGAACGTTGTGAACTGCAACCTATGAATCCACAGCCTAGTCACCTTGCTTTCGTGGTCATCGTTACTTAACAGAGAGATAAGATGTTACCAACAGCCGCCAGTGTGACTCAGGTGCACAGGCACTGCACCCTGGATGATGCCGGACACGAGCCTAGGATCCCGCGTATCGGCCATTCTGACTGCGGTTTTCCCAGCCATCAATACGCATCCAGAATACCCCAGTCATTTCCCGCATGTAATGCCGTAAAACCATAAGAAAAAAAATAAGTTGGCGTCAGGAAGAGCATACGGCAGTAAAACCACACTTCCAAATTGTACTATGCCAACGATTAGTAAAACTCATCGAAGGCCGCCGATGCTGGGAAAAGCTGACAAAGAATAAGACGTTACAAATGTAATATCGAATGGAAACATACATAAAATTTTGAGTATTTTCGAAACATAGTTATGAGAGAGAATTAACAAAGTTTACGTCAGAAATGAAGAAAAACAAACAGGGGAAAATACGTTTGGAATGGTAGTGAAACTGTTAAGATTTTTAAATATTATACTAGCAATTATTGAACACGAGACGTATTTATTATGTATTAGAAATACATATAATCGCACAACAGAAATGTAGCCGAGAGCAGCTTAGCACGGAATAGTTTATACATTGGTCAGACTATAAACTAAGCTAGAGATATAACAGAGATATTATTGAAGTATAGAAGGCAGTAATTCAAATTAAATAAGTATAAACAAACGATACTCTAACAGAAACATAAATCGTTTAAGCTAAAATCAGAAACATTAAAATCAACTCTGTAAACTGTAAAATACGACGAAAAATACATCAAAAGGGGGAAAAAAATGTGAAGGATTTCAATAAATAATGAAAATGTTTAGTAAACCAAGAAAAGAATTTTTTTAAACCACTTACGTAAAGATTACAAAAAGAGACACAGTTTAACTGCAACAATAACAAAATATCTGTGTGTTCCATATCTGAAGTAAGATGTGTGTAAATTATATGGCTCCAAAGGGAGCGCAAGCAACAAGTAGCTGTGTGGTGCGCCCGACAGACGGCATCTGTTTATTACACCCCGTGAGCTCGGGCAATAATCCAGCGGTGTGACTGCCTGCCAGACAGAATTTCTCCTTGACGCCTCGACACTTGCAGTTAGTGTATTCCACCGAGACCCAAGACCACGGACCAGGGTAGCAGAGGTCTATAAGGCCAGCTCTGGCATATCTACATCTGGTTAGTGCTTATGAATTTACTTCCGCTCGGTAAATGGGATCAAAGTACATGCACCGTGAAGGTAATTTAGACTCTTCTTTATACGTATATTGAGGTTATGTTCAGTCGTGAATAGCAAAATTACGATAGCTGCAGAAAGAAAAGTCCTCTTCTAACTGGTCTTTTTTTCTGTTACACTTTACAGATTTTTTTATTTGAATATGTTTATGTTATACTTAATTTTATTGTTGAAGGATAATCAGACCTTAATATATAAAACGTTTTTGTTCTATTTTTATCATTATCGTGACTAATACGGAAGCAATATGACTTTAAACATATGTTAAACATATATTTTTCATGGTGGGGTCATTAATGACAGAAATAATTTGTTATTGCATCACCGAGCCGGAATTGTTCTTTCGAAAGGCCAATTCGTTCCTTGCCCCCAATCCTTTCCCGCCAATAATGACCTCGACTTAAGGAAAAAAGCTACTGTCTCATACTGAAGTGTAAAAACCAATAAGATAAAAATAACTCTGGATTAAAACAAAGACTGTAATATAAGACCCATGGATCACAAGTTTGTCACTGGTACTTGTTAAATTTAAGCTTCTTCCTTTCCCGCATCCCACTACGACGAAATAGCCTACGAAAGAAAGATGTTATCTACTTTGTTTACATATTTCATTAGCGCAATGTGCGAGATCGATACGACTGAAAACAAAGAGCTTCAAACTAGACATAAAAACATTAAAGCAAATGGTGAGAAGTGCATTTACGTTGTATCTTGCTAGTACTCATATCATATTGAACATATTCATAATATTATTTTAAAAAAGCAGCAGTATCGAAGTTGACAATAGTAACTTTGAAATCTGAAGTCGTGGAATGTGTATAAAATTTTACTGATACTTGCCTTAATGTAATTTATGGCGTATGGTAAGATATTTTAAAAAATATAAAAAATCTAGCTTAGTCGTCAACTGGAAGGTTGGTTGATTGCTCCAGAAGGAGACATGCTATGCCATTGTGTCAGAAATAGGGAGGCCAGTTCGTTTCCTCTGGGACCTACAGTTTAATATGGAATCTGAACCATTAAACGTCATGGCGCATCTCATATGATCATTCAAAAATCTTAAAAAATTCTGACTTCAGGGGAATTCGAGCCCGGGATTGGTCTACAAACGTTTGAAAGCAATGCCCTTAACTACTGATATTTCCACTTGCATAAATCATGCTAATTTTTGTTTCCTTGATACAGCAAGTAAAAGCGAAAGACAGTTCTCTCCACTCTGGGATCTAAGGAAAAGAAATGGTGAATAGTTAAAAAATGTGGCTCAAAAATTAATTCTCGTAGCGTTGATAAGTAATGAAACAGTCTGTGGAGGAAACGTGTAAGTTATTATGCGTAGACAGGTAGTTTAGATAAATATCGTTAGTGGCGTTGTTGTTGATACTAAATAGAATGCTTTCTGTCTATGAGAACAGCATCTATCCATGTCATGGGCGGCCAACCCGCGGCCTGCCATATGTCATATTGCAGCCCGGGGAGCTTGATCATTATATGCGTAAACTTAAAATTTCAACGGTGACATCAAATACTACAACACTAAGGTAAGCTGAATTTAACCAGTATAATCCTCGCTTAATGTTGCGTGTTTTAACTGTGCGGGTGAGCAGCAGAGCCTTACACGAGTTAAGAATGTACAGGTCATGTAACTCTCAGCGCTATAGTGGTTCGCTGATTCTTGGAACGCTTCTGTCGCTGATAGGATTCCTAACAGTTATCCTTTCCACTGCTAGCTGGGAGTACTCCAGAAATGGTTGTGATGTATTAGTAAAATTGATTGAAAATGGGGCCTGCAAATTAGATAATACCTTGCTGTTAAATTTTCGTTTCATTATTCATACAGAGAATTTATGTT
This sequence comes from Vandiemenella viatica, assembly GCA_031002005.1. Taxonomy (NCBI): domain Eukaryota; kingdom Metazoa; phylum Arthropoda; class Insecta; order Orthoptera; family Morabidae; genus Vandiemenella; species Vandiemenella viatica. The sequence goes on from CM061920.1 coordinate 197,279,960, forward strand.
CCGTGTTCTTAAAAATGAATCATGTCATAAGCGTGGTTATCAAAACAAGGAACTTTATTAAATCGAAAGAGGTGAACCAATACCAATTCCAAGAGTTCCTAAAGCATTTGGAGTCATACTAAGAAGTAAGAATGTTGACCCGAACAAAAATGTTAAAAATAGTGTTTCATTTGAAGCAAGAGATACAGTAATTCCGTACAAGCAAGTCGAAAAGTATCCCAGAGTTTGAAGGCATGGATTGGATTGGCGACTTTGCTTTTCTAGTGGACCTAACTACCCACTTAAATAACCTGAATATTCGTCTCCAATGCAAAGACCAATTGGTTAATACTCGTTATACCTTTGATATTGTTGCCGCATTTGAAATGAAACTTGGGTTGGGGAACAACAGCTGAAAACTGAAAATTTCACGAACTCTACCATAGACGTAGCACTGGCTAATAATACGGTCCATTGATATCGCACTTAAACCTTGAGTTTAAAATCGATTTCAAGATTTCAACGCAATTATTCATAGAGGTAAATTCATTTTGAAATGCAGATTAAGGAGAAATCGCACTCGGTTGGTTTGAAAGAATTCTACAAAAATATTTCGACAAGGAGAAATATGCTGCGTTTATAAACATGTTTTACTGATGTCTGAACATTATTTCAATCGGCTGGAGAGTATTAAGTCTCAACACAGCAGACGAATCACTGAAGTTCATTTGGAGAAATTATTGCGAGCAGACACCACTCCTTTCAACATCAACATTGATGCACTCATTTAAGCCAAAACATTCAAAAGGCGCATTAAAGTAATTAATTTTTGTATACTTCATTAAATATGAATATTTATTCATAAAAATATTTTAGTATTTTTTCCAAGAAAATAGTACATGCAGCCCTATCGAAAATTCTATTTCTAAAATTTGGCCCGCTACTCATAAGATTAGTTTGTGGCAGTGGTTTCCTTTAATAGGAATTTGCTGGCACCCATTCGGAAAGAACTGCAGTAACTTGTGTCCACATTAACTGCTTCCATAGTACAGATGTTTAATATATGTCTTTTCATGTCCGTGCTGTTGTGGTAGGTACAGAGTTTGAATAGTTCTGATCTATCCACTGCACCTTCCTTTTTTGTATTTTAAGAAGTGATATACATGGCGACTGAAAGTTAGTTTGTCATGTGAGACGGCAAACTGATACTTTATTCAGGATGGGACCCACATCAGGAAAAAAAAATGGTAGCAATGGGTTGTAAAAGTTAGTGCTAATTGTTTTTGGTGTCCTAATAGTTATGGCACCAACCAGCCGTCAGCCAAAGTTGGATGGACGAACTGCGCTCAATAACAGTACTGATTCTATCCATAGTACACGGTTCATATTCTAACGCAGATTTGTAACTTATGACTGGCCTACACTACAGAATATCGTTCCACTACGAGCTCGTCTAGTAATGTTATTACTGTATGACGAAGCTCCAAAACAAATTGATGTAAATTTGTGGTACTACTTTGATGCCACATATCCAAATCGGTGTACGGGTAGAGGATGGCTAGTTCCAGGCGACCGCGATCACCAAATGCGCAACGCTCGACTGTTTTTGTTGGGTATTACGAATAGTGTAGTATGTAACGTCAGAAGACCTTATCGTACAATCACTAAAATGAGCGGTGTTCATTGAACACTCTACGAAAAGAACTAGTTCTTTTAACGGTTCACTAGCTCACTTGCTCAGTAATATTTGAGACCTTTTTTTTTTAGGTCTCACCCCTCAAAATCCGGTTACACCCCCACTTTTCGATGAAAATACCCCCCTTAAATCAACTTTGATGCAATTAGTAGACCTTTTATTTTAGCTCAACAGTCCACAAAGCCCACGTGAACAAGTTCTTCTTGATCTTCAGAATTAGCCGACTTATGACCGACTCACCTAGAAGAACTACAGTTCACTTTTTAGTGAGCGACTGCTCACTCGCTCTTCTAAAAGAATTGCTCAAAAGAACTGATTCACTCGCGAACGACCCATCTCTACCAGGGACTGGAATACTGAGCACACCGCCGCACGTATTTGATCATGTGCTGTAGTCTCTACTACGTCGATGCGGGTTCTATAATTACAGGTGGTCTATGATTCGAACAACTTATGTCATTTACTGTACATATGATGCTGTTGTTGTTTCCTTGACACACACCAGCATTCATACAGTTCTCAGGCGTCGACGCCCTGCAACGCTCATGTTTTCCGTATATTGGTCGGCTTCTGACACACGATCTGTTTGCCATACCACACAACATACTAAGCTTTTTCGGCTTTATTTTGAATTATCCTGTATTTTACAGGTAATTTTTTTCTCTAATGGCTTTACACCTATTCGACGTTGGGGTCAACAGAGACGGAAAGGACAAAGGACAAGGAACGCGATGGATTTTGGTCATGGCGTTTTGAAAGAACCATCCTGGAATTCGCCTGGAGTGTTTTTTGGAAACCATGGAATATCGAAATATGGGTAGCCTGACGGATATTCGAACCTGCGACCTACTGAATGCGAGGCCAGAGCATTATCGCTCACCCACCACGCTCGGGTGTTCCGGTTCCGTGAAAAGATATTTGGTAGTATTAACGACATGTACAGGTAGGTAAATAACGTTAGAGCCAATGATTTCAACATGAAATTACATTGTCATGTACAACTTTCCAGTGAACCGACAAATGCCATCAATACATATCCTTTCAAATAGAGAACTATTCATGACAACCACTTACAGGGATTGAAATTAAAGAAGTTTTTCTGCAACATTTAAAAAGGTATTCTTTTTGCTTCCTCGTTTTTGCTTTGAATGCCTCGATGACCTCAGCTAGGATGTGTCGAAACGGTTACCTTTACGTAATTAAGGTATCGGACTGTCAGTCTAATACTCAACGACTACAAGTAATAAGTCGAAAGTTAAGGTACGGCTGGATAGTTCTTATGTACAAATATTCTGGGTAATGAAAACTCTAGGCTGACTACGCACTCTACCTGCCTGAAGAGCGTTCAGAAGATGTCTGCAGGACGCTCGTTGGGAGAGAAGACTTATTCAGGTAAAACACGTGAGGACATTATAGGTTCTATTGTGATACACTCTGTATAATGCAATTAATATAATGTTTTGTTATATAGTTCTTCGATTTCTTAAGTCATTTACGGATATGTACGAATTTTTTTGATGAATTACAGTGTTTTTGTAAGTATGATATTTTACCTTAACTGGAACTATTTCCTTTTACTTTCAGGTTTTATTTGCTTCAACATATTTCAGTCGGAAAATGTTCCATGTAAGTTTTTCATCTCAGCTTATGGCCATGTTTGCGAATATAGCCCTAGTACCGCTCTAGAAAAGTGTATTGTATGTGTTTAAAACCAGCATTTAGACAGACATTCGTTAACACAATATCATGTGTGAGATTTTTTCAACACTTTAACATACATCACAGAACCAATTCTGATAATTAGAACGACGCACGGATGGTGCAGTTTGTTGCTTGTGGCATCAGCCAATAATGCATCTCATCTTATATATGTAATTAATTCCAATACAATGATTCCTCCAATAATTCGATGCGTCTGGTGGAACTTAATTTAAAACGAAAAGCTTTGAAGTGTGACAGTGCCGCGTATCCTGCAGACAGAATAATAAAACAACGCGCTGTCCGCAAGCTGGTCGTGTCGAACGAAAAATAATTAAAGCCCCTACAGTGATTATATGCGTTTCATGTCGACCGTCCCAAGTATATTGGAAAGAAAATTATTGAAGTTGTTTTTGTGACGTTTACAAAGGTAAACAAATTGAATTTCGTGTTTAGCAATCCGAATCATTTCAAACTGAAAACACACTTGTTTTAATTGAAATTAAATTCATCCATTCCGAAAAGCCAATGTAATTTACTATTGCCTAAGGATATCAAAATAAACGTTGATTGCCAAACGTTTATTAACATGAACTAAATAATAATTATTCACTTAACTTATGTGATTACTCAGAAAATTACTCTTTCTCCATCTGTGATCATAGCGGATTGAATGTTTGACAAACCCCCGTGAAATTGTTTTCTTTATTACCATTTACTCCAAATGTTATTAAAAAGCGAATCAATCTATTCTTTTATACTTTTCTCACACAGATAAAGTAGATAAATTTCTGTGATGGTACCTATCTTTTAAGATTTTATTCCACATAAAAAATATCACAGTTGATTACGATGGTTTTTCCTGTTGTTTATTTTGAAGTAAAACAATTTTTGAATGCGAAAAAATGCGAATTCAAGTTACGGTGAATAATGATAAAACATAGTAGGAAGATTGTGGGTAAATATAAAAGTAATAGTAAATTAACGAACTGAAAACTTCAGAAGAAATTGTGTAAATCAATCGCTACACGTCCTATGTAGAAAATATAACAAAAGATTTGATGTGCAAAGAAAATTATATTTTTTCGCTGATGTAATGACTTTTCTTACTGGCAAAATTTCACAGTTCTATTTATATCCTTAATGCATTGTATTTCCTCGTTATTAAAATATTCGTGAGTTATTTACTACTCCAGCTTTACAAATGTTTTATTGTAGATGAAATCCTAAGGAACCATGATATTCTGCATTTTTCCTTTCATTTTGTGGTCAAATCTCATCAAACAACTGCGTCAGAAGCCGAGTATATCTTATTCCTTTATTTATTTAAATAATTCCTAAAATGTTCTCAAATCAGACAGTAAAACTCAAAAAAATGATGTAGGCTGCGTTTTTTTGAATTAATAACATACAGAACGCTAAACGGCCAAATAGCAACGATTGGGTATTGTTCTTTGCAGTAATGCAGTAAAAAACTAAATTCATATATTGTTACTATCTCATGACGGAGTTTCAAATTGACGTGAATTTTGTTCCTGCCGTGGCTAGATCTCAAGTTTGGCTTGGAATCCGAAACACAGAATGTCCTTGCATATTTACACTATCAAATTTAAGCCTTTAAAATTTGTTAATAAGGAGGGATTCGAGCCCATGATTTTGAATTTAAATGCAAGCTTTTTAAAGACGGAGCTATCAGAATAGTAAGTACGAAATCGAATACCATAAGTACGGTGCGAGTTAGTCAGTAGAGTGGGTAAAAACATGGCGCGGACCACTTAATGAAATGAAAGTAAATATTGAAACAAAATCGCATAACGGAAAACTGTGATACCAGTTGCGATTTTAATTGAGTAAATTTTGTGATAAATTGCTCAAAATGGATTGGAAATCGTCTTACTTAGACCTCGTTTCACGTTTATATTCCAAGTTGTTCCTTTGTAGTTCATAGTCACGTAAGATGAAAAAATTAGCTGACCAATTCATTGATTTCTGCCATTTCAATGTAAAGACTGTTTACTTTCAATCATAAAAACAGGTTAAAACCCAAGTAATCTTGAACACCTTATTTTTTTAAAACTTTTTTTTCAGATTATTTATAGAAATTAAAGAAAACGCTCCGTATATAAGGCCGCATATTTCCACAAGTTGGACTTCTCAATTTTCTTCTTTTTCCACTGCCCTCCAGTCGACATGTTTTTTCGCCTCCTTTTTGGCACTCCGTCTAATCTGCTCATTCCGTATGTATATATTCATCGCACTCGTATTTATCTGTTGCAGTCCGGGTCTGCCCCTGGAGTCCCATCCTGGCTGTCACTAGTTGAATAAACAACACACTACCCGGTCTACTGGCCTTCCTCCGTTCCTTGCCTCCCCCTCCCCGCCCGCCTGTTTTTCCTCCCAGCACGCTCCTAATCAGATTTTTATCGCAGTCAATTTTCGTTGCACAAACATTTGTGCCCGGTGCCTCCTGTAGCAGACCAGTAGGCCGTTATCTTTGGACTGCGCGACACGGGGGCCTCCTGCTTCGTCATCGGGAAGTAATTACGGGGCCCAGTCACCAGGGGGATGGATCCCCAATCCGCGGCCTCGGGCTTATTAACCCATCAGTCCGTCTGGGGACACTCGTCTCCTCAGATACGAATCATACGTTCCCGACCCTTTCTTTCTTGTGTTATTTCTGACCACTGCACTGCCAGAATTAGATTCCTTTCGCTGCACGGGATTATTCTTTCCGATTCAAGAACTCCCGTTAGCGGGGCATACCTCTTCATTTTAGTCTTCCAGAACATCTAAACCGAAGACTACTTGGGTATCCAAGTCATTAAATTTGTTAAAATAATAAGAGAAATTTAAATTAAACAGAGTAACTGATTTTATCTCGCTTGAAAAGTGTAATATTCGTGAGCTTATTTTTACGAACGATTTTCTGATAGGTTTTTTTTGTTTGTAAAATTTTGTTTTCCTATATCGTCATTAACTGCCACGTCAGTTATGAAATATTTTCGAAACCATACGAAATAAGTATCGATGATGTACTATATCACAAAATCTAATTAAATTTATATACTAAAACCATTTAACCACTCATAAATCTCATTAACAATGACAGAAGGTATGAGCATGTTTTCGTTGAACCTCAGCTTCATAATTTTTTTATATGTAGCATTTAGGACTCTAAAATCTCTAGGCAAAGCAAAGCGCCTGCTTAATTACTTGCAGTCTGCGTAAATCCTGTTATTAAATGTATGTTTCCACTGTGCAAAGGAACTTTTGAATGTATTTCTGCTAAAACTATAAACCGCTAAGAACGGTGAACGAGAATTGCCTGAAAACGATTATAATTGCACAGTGATTGCGCTGTTTTGGTAATAGATGCACTTGAATAAATCATCAAATGCCATGAACGTTAAATTTTTCGGATGGTAGAACTGGACAACAGAATTTGGACATAAATGAATGACTGGTCTACTTGAAGATTGCCCATGTCATCGTTCCTCTTACCACGAAAGATATGCGTATGCGGATGTAGTGTGCTGTACGGAACTTCTATCAATTAAATATTACACGTGACAACACTGTGGAAAGATTGACAAGTCTTTAGTACAATACCTGTATATTCAGATTAACGAAGAATCAATAGCTGACTAGTTTCGCAACTCAGAAATTTGTCATTGCTCCCTCAGTTTATTGTGGTCTGCATCATTCAGTAACAATGCACTAAATCGCAGGCGATGTCTGTAACGCTGAGCCATCATCGGCTCAGAATGCAATTAGAGTTTGCTTCTGAACAAATTCCATTCTGATTTAGGATGATTTTCGCTTCAACTTGAAGCTCAAATTTGGCTATATTATGCTGAACGCCTCTTTCCAGTATGCAGTTTAGAGCCCAATATCACATGTGATGGTGTGGACTGGGGACCACCGTTGGATACAATTCGCGACTATAGTTATCAACACCAGTCACTATATCCGGCAAGTTATACAGGATACAGTACAGCCACGCAACACCAACATTTTACCACAAATGTTCACGCGTTCACAATATTACGGCTGATACCTCATCCTTCCTAAGATGTAGTCACGTGGCAGCAGCCAGCTATCAGTTGTCCAATATTTAGTACCAATGATCTGCATATTGAGGTACTTACATACTAGTCAGCAACACAAAGAGCATCATTCAAAGCACACTGGATGCAGTGCCAATAATTTCGGCAGCTCGTTGCTCTTCACATGACACTTGTTATATTTACTGTATGTTCCGAAAATACGATTGCTTATCTACTTTAGAGACAATGAAATATGATTATTTTATTGTAAAGGCACAATTCATTCGCAGTGTTGCCAGTTTACTAGTATCATTAATTAATTGCACTGCATCATATGACCCTCTTCCATTTTCACTAAAAGAACTGCTCTTGCATTTAATAAATTTTAACTTTAAATTTTTTCATTGTTTGTGGTAACTTGTTAAACATTTTCCTGAATTATTAACGCATTTCCGCGACTCGTTCATTCAGAAATGAACATTTTACCTTTACCTTATACTTGGAATCGAGTAATTGTTTATCGTCATGGTCATCTTTTACCTTCCAAATGCTTCTATTCGTTCTTCTCCCAAAACCCATTCCGGTCACAACACAGGACACATCTAGCACTGTCTTCATTCTCCCCTTGTCTTCCAGCGGCTGTTTTGTTATATCATTAACCGATTGTGATTTTATCATAGAGTGAGAATGACTTGGTAGGATGAATGAATTCATAGCGTTATATATCGTCAAAGTAGAGTTAATTAAAAACAGTACTGCCTGGATTCCAATTTTATCAATGGGTATCAGTCATTCAAGAATTCTCTTTAAGTGATTTCAGGAGACAACAGGTAACTGCAACTCGTGTGCCTGAAGTGAAATGAACCCCTTCCATCATCCGGATACCGTATCCCGCGGAGATTCATTTTTAGGTGACCTCTACCGCTGCTGTATTGAAGCTTATCCCCGCAGCCACTACGTTTCAAGCGGTAAGCCGGCGCTTTAATCGCTGACCGTAAATACAGCCGAACATAACTTCACATTACGTATTCACTATGGATAAAAAACAACATGGCGCCAGTCTATTCGGTTCAACTAATACGAACAGGGCGCAGCGTCGATAAAACATTGTTAGTCTGGCCCGCAGTGCTATAGACTCGCGGTCCTAACTGCACATTGTGCGTTCGGTTTAGGCCACCAGACGCTACCCGATAACTGGAAGGTATCATTTTCTGACACATGTAACGACCCAGCACCCCCATGAAAACAACAGGCTTCGAAATAACAGTACTATATTAATTAAATGAAGACCACTTCGTCTCGTGGAAACAGTGTGTGGCTATAAGTTTCTGAGTCGATGAGAATTTCAGCTATAAAACGGGGAAAAATTGCTCTAAAACTGAAAGTTCTATTCAATGTACGGGGTTAGTAATTTAGTACTCTCCGAAAATAGAATAATCATACTGATTTTCTCCCTCGAATATTAAATAACAAAAGAGCCGACAAGTTTTTTTTTTTTTTTTTTGTTGTGGCTGCATATTGTCGTTGTCTATGCCCAATAACTCAGATAAATAAAATGACTGAAGATAAGTTGCTACCATCATAAATGTTAACGGATGTTTCAATGGACTAACTGATCTTTTAACTCACATTCTCTAAGAGTGTTATCCTTTACAGTAGCAGAACACTTAAAAAAATGCATTTTTTTAAACTTTTTCCTTAATCGTTTTCTGTTTTTGTTTGTTTAAAAAGGTGACAGAACAAAATATAATAATCTGATACAAAAAGGTAATATTTAAATTAATTCAAAATTAGAGACATGAAAGATTCGTATAGATGGTAGTAAAGAATAAACTGAAGGGCATGGACGTAGGGGAAACAAACAGCAAACTTGAAAAAACTTCAATATTGTAAAAAAAAGGGCATATGGTATGTAAAAAAAAATAAGAAGACTGAAATTTCATTCTTTTTTTCCGGTAAATTAATTTAATCAAAATAAATCATGGTATATACATTCTTTTCGTAGATCTTATGCTGTAGGTTGGGGAGCAAGACAAAGATTTTCCTTGAATAGTAGGATTACTTCCCAGAAGAGGGTGAAGCGTTCCACATTCATGCGTTAGGTACCCTAAGCGGATCAAGATTGTGTGCTTTTGTGTATTCCTCGATTGAGGATTCACAATGACCATGTATGCGACCCCTCACGACGAAAAGATTATTCTGCTCTATTGGATGCAATTCGTTGCGCCCTTTGAGGGTTTTAAATGTGCAAGAAGATTTCCATGCTCCTCACATCAGCTAATGCATGAAACCAATGAGAATATGTTTTGAAATTCATTTTGTTTAACAAAATCAGAGGATCCCTTTATTCGTGAGACAACTTTCAACAATATTCCATAAAAATCAGAAATAATGGGAAATAATGCTTGTTTGCGATTGGTGGAACGACAGAAGCACGCTGTGACAGAAAATTCGGTGTATTTATTTTCCAACAAATCCGTAACTTTGTAGTGGAAATCAGAAAGTATGGAAGGTCTGTGTAAATAAATGATAGAATTTACATTTATAGTTAGAATTACGTGTATGCGTCAAGATACATCGCTAAGGGTTGTACTGATGCAACATATTATGCAGTATATTCAAGGATCATTAACCAGATCTGACCAAATTTCAACATGGGTAGTTGGTACCCCTCTTAATTAAGCGGATCTGTTGTGGTGGGTGAGCAGTAACGAACGCTTTAGTCTCGTGTTTGGGAGGAGCCGGATTCGAATCCAGATTTGGGTTTTACATAGTTTTCCCAAATCACTACAAGCTAGTACCGGGATGATTCCTTCAAAAGGGCATGACCAAATCGCTTACCATTCCTTGCTTCCAGACCTCTCCCTCCTGTATCGACCGTAAAACCATAAGGAAAAAAAGTAATTGAGTAGTTAACTGAGCTGTAATGAGTCAAAGCGCTAATGACCTCACTGTTGACGACACGAGTCATAGCAGCTATTTCTGCGTGGAAGTATAGTCATCATAAAAGTTACAGGATTTAGCACATAGTATTGAAAGGATAACGATTCAAAATGTCAAAAAATAATTAGTATACTGCTGGAGATACGAAACATATGGTAACTTTCTTAAGGATGAAACAGTAAAATAAGGCCAAAATTGTGGCGTTATTTGTAAGTTCCTCACTCGAGTATTCAATTATTCTTGCCGTATTTTTCTCTTCTAAATCGACTCCTTAATTTTAATTCACGTGTGAAGCATACAGTATTACGATAATAAGTTCCTGATATTTCCAATTCCCATAATTCAGAAGCATGACGCTTCTTTACATTTGGTTTGATACGGCCAGTTCTTCGTATTTTCTTACATTTTGAAATTGATGTTATCGTGACGTTATTTATAAATACAAACATCTCGTTCTCACAGCGTAAATATATGTGAAGTAACATTCGCGGGTATTTAGCATTTTCGACAGTTAACTTTGTGATCTTCATGAGGTAGAGAAGTTATCTCGAAGGAAGGCGAAGCGACACCTACTGTAACTGCCTCGTATTACGCACAGGGCCGCCGTAAGCGGGCGTGCAAGGCGTGCAAGGCGTGCACCGCACGCGGGCGGCACATCGAGGGGGGCGGCAAAACGAGTGATCGACAGTCGCCGCCCCGCGATAGTATAGTTGCCACTCCATTGTCGCCACGACGAAATTTGCAGAGTGTTATGTAGCGGGCAACTTTTTTTTTTTTTTTTTTTTTTTTTTTTTTTTTAGTTCAACAGCTGCTTCGGGCGGCCGGCGGCCGGCGACACTGGGGATGACAACAATGGGGGCGGCAAAAAGTGTTCAAAGGGTCGGCAATCTCATAGTTTTTTGACCGGGTTCGGAAATTTTCGATATCCACCACTGGCTGTAGTTAGACAGGGGGCGGCATAATCAGTATTGCACGCGGGCGCTCAAACAGCTAGCGGCGGGCCTGATTACGCATTAATGATGCATTCACTTATACGTCAATGGTGCTGTGTCTTCTGATGAAGAGATAAGAACTAGTTGTTAAACGTTGTGTTTCGAAGACTTTGTCCATCTAAAAACATATGAGTCTATGTCGCAGCAGTACACCGGAAAACGATACAGTCTTCCCCGACTATTCTTTGTGGAATCTCAACGTTCAGTTGTATTAAATAATTACTAAATAAACATAGGGTTATAAATATATGATTTCAGGTTTAGCGTCCTCGGTGACTGTATATGTACTGTACACTGCTGCTTGCGTCTCCCTGAGTATGAGCGCAGAACAGGTTAGCCTCACAACAGGTCCCGGGTGACTCCTTAGCAGTCTCACGCCACGCTGTAGTTGCAAACAGGGTTAACACGCACATTAACACAATAACTGTGGGGTCTAGAAAGCGCCGTAACAGGTTTATCCGCAGTTCTCCCAACTCGATACAGCGTTCGAGGTCGATCAGACTAGAGGAAGGTCGAACATTGTTTGTGTGGTGTGACAAAGAACCACATTAACATGAGGTATGTGGGTAACGAAACAAGGCACGCATTACGCTGGCTTAGAAGGACATTCTGCAGGACAGGGGTCAGCGAAGTGTATTACGGCGAATTCTCCATTCAGGCTGGAAGAAAGACGAAACACAATAGCACTTACCAGTTTGAAAAGACAGATTTACGACCTTTCACTGCTCAGTAAGGGGTCGTCCGCAGTTCTATGCATGGACAGCTTTGACGAGTGAGATATATATCGCGTGACCAATTGCAGATACGTGATAACGTCAAGACACAACAAATTAGAGATTCTGTGAATGCTTACTGCGAGAAACGAATAAAACCGAGTGAACAAGAAAGAAAAACGACAGTTTCCGAACAAATCCTCCAACCCCGTCATAGGAATTATGTGTTGAACCTGAGAGTGCCTGGAGGGGCGAATGTTTTGCCAATAGTATTTTAGTATATAGAATAGTTATTATTTTTTTTGGTATAATCTTGTTTCATGTCCGCCAATGAGGAGAGAGTTTTTTTTTTTTTTTTTTTTTTGAACAGTTTAACGTCCCTTTTTAACAACGTGGTCTTTAGAGACGGGAAAGGATGGGGGCAAGGAATGGGAAGGAATTCGGCCATGGCCTTTTGAAGGAAGCATCCCGGCATTCACCTGGAGTGATTTGGGGAAACCATGGAAAACCCAAATCTGGATGCCCGGACGGGGATTCGAACCGCCGTCCTCCCGAATGCGAGGCCAAATGAGGAGAGAGGCAGGAACTTCTACATCAACGATAGTACCAGAGAAAATCGACGAAGGAGGAGAAGAGCATCCCGAGGTTTTAAAAGGTGGCGCGAGATTTTTCTCGTGGTCTTTTTGGGTCTGACTTGTTCGTCTTCAATGGTGCTGGTGCACAAGAACGACCCAGAGAGCCGACAGCATATCATCCGATCGGTTGTGTCTTCATTTTGAGTCACAAGGTGACAGATAAATTCAGTGTGGGGTCGGAGTTTACTGACTACGTCAATGCCGGACAGACAGTAAAAAGACAAACATTGCATCAGCTAATAATATTGTGTTTGCACTTTAAACCTCCGTGGTCACCCAACATAACGCTCTGAGCGGAGAAGTCCGCACGATAAGAATTCTCACTCTCCGATATATAAACTGAGAGATTAGCCGTGGCATTTTATAAATTGAATTCAGTAGTTTCTGTGATTGAAATGAGAGACATTAGCTTTTAACAAGTAAGCTCATTACGTGTCCTGCTGAAAACTGTAAAGTGTTAGTTTGTATAGGAAAATCTGAACGGATATTTTGTCGTTTTGTATTACTTAATTTTAGTGGCCATTAATGTAGGACAAAGGTGTTGTTTGTGAATAATTGTTTATCATTATTAAATTTAAATCACCTTATGTCTGTTGGCCTTCATTCAAAGAATATATTGTCAGGTTATGACTTTTCATTCTTATTAATGATCAATAAATCATTTTGAGAACCCTTTTCAATCAACAATAAAATTAATCATTTGCATATTTGGTAAATTTAAAATAAATATTAATTACCATTCAGTACAGCGGTATACCGTACCCGCTTCATTTGAGATGTTAAATGCAAACACACTCGACCGGCAGCACATCCGTCAGAAGACGGCTTGCAGCCGAACGTAGATTCGCCCTTGATGATGTTATTTTTCACGTAAATGTACCTTCGCTCCAGAATTGTTCGTGTACGTAGAAAGCATATGAGCCGTCACACATGCACATTAAGGCTCCACGATAATAGTAACGGGGAAGTGCAACGAGACAGGTCTAAATCTTGGTCTCCGGTGATTACGGTTTTTAGTTGATTTTTTGTAACATGTCGGGGAACGCTGTTACAGTACCCACCATCCGCCTCCAGTGCTACATACATCACAAACAAAATCATTCCTTTGCGTATAGACATATGACAAATCTCGAGCGGCAAGATCTTGAGCAGATGTTTTACACGTTCTAACGATAAAAACACCGCGGTGGAAAACGGAAACGGAGGCGATAAAAAAGAGTTATAAGCTGTCTCGGATCGTGGCTGCTAATTTTTACGCGAGTACGTTTTTAGCCAAAGAAATAAAATGAAACTAGAACTTCGTTAAGTAGATTTACTGTTGGTCATTAAACTTTAGTTTATGCAAAACAGTTCTTAGATACGAGTAGTGTCTGTGTTCTAGTCTGTAGAGAAGGGTTTCTTGTGAACGTTATTTGTATGGCAGTAACACCATGAGATGGAGGTGCAGAGCTCTTGCCATTCGAATTGACGTGTTATTTCACAAATTGAAATAACTGTTCGTTTTTCTAAATGCTATGTAGTAACTTCTCTGGCCATTAATCTAGCAACCAAGGGTGGGTGCGTTACGGGGCTGTGGCTACACAGTGACCAAGCTTAGCCTTTCATTAGTATGGACAAGGTATGACAATAATTTAGTTTTTTGTGTTGTTTCTATTGTAGAATGAATTCGTCAAGGTTTCGTAAGTTATGACCACCACAGTGTTCGACAGAAACGTTGCTCGCCCGTTCAGGGGTCATCAGTTCGTATTCGTGTTCGTCTACGGACAAGGCTGATTTTAACTTCAATCTTTTCGTTGGTTGTCTTTTCTCCGATAATTTCAATTAATTTTAAAAGTAGTTGTGAGTACAACATAAAAAGTTAAAACTGGCTTAATGACTTGATGCATTTCTGTTACTTTCTTTCCTCTACCGCCTTCCCTCCCCTACCCCCGAATCTCTTCCTGTTCCTTTTAGTATGAGTAGAACGTGTCTCAGAAATATGTAACATTTCGAATATATTTAATTAGCAGGTATTTTTCAGATTCTTTGTTCAGAAGATCAGTTATACAGGCTTATTGTGTAACATCACCAAAAGTATAGTAGCAGTTGTGACGATATCAGTGCTTCATCACATGTTTATTTTAGAAGGCCATGAATGTGTTTCTCTGGATGCCAGAGAAGGTATACATAGCAAAAGACGTTACATCTCTCTGGACGTGTAAGAAATGAATGGATGTTCGAGTTGAACTTTGTTTGAGAGTTGAAAATTCTTTTCTGAAGGTGGGATGCTATCAATGTTGTATTTATGTTAATCCCATCAGAGAAACCGTCGTCAGCAATGGTAATGTACATCATAATATAGTGACTGACTTTCTCTACCAATAGACTTAAATGAGAACGAGCTGAGGACTATTTCATATACAAAAGACAGAAATAATTGCTTATATCTACGAATACATTGTGTTTTCTTTATTAATTAAATAATGTCAAAAGAATTGTGAGGTATAATACTGTGATTTATGTTTATTTTCGTTTGTTTCAAATATAAATTAAATGCTCTTTAAATATTAAAGTGGCTGACCATTTCATTGCAAATGTAAATTAAATGCTCTTTCAATATTAAAATGGTTGACCATTTCACAGTTTAGTTAGATGAGTTTCAGTTTTAAGATATTATGCTTTGTCGTTGCTCCCTAAAAATCTTGTCAGTTCGACCTACACTTTGACGGGGAACGGCTATCCAAACAAAGGACCGAAACCGGTGGATCATCGGTAGTGTTCAGGTCTGGCATTAGGGAGGACGTTGGTTCAAACCCTTCTCCGGACATCCAGATTTAGGTTTTTCATGGTTTCCCGGTAACACGCCAAGCGAATGCTGGGATGATACATTTGGTAAAGCATGGCCGAATTATTTCCCATTCCTTGTCCACAATTTTCTGTCGCCTCTAACGGCCTCGATTTCGACAATATGTAGAGCACGAAATGAAAAAGAACCGGATCGTTTATGGAATATGTTATATGCACAAAGCAATCATTCCAGTAACATCGGTTTAACTTAACACATTGCATAGCTCGAAGATTGATTTTAATCTTTCTTTCTCTCTCTCTCTCTCTCTCTCTCTCACACACACACACACACATTCACACACACACACACACACACACACACACACACACACACACACACACACACGCACACACACAAAACAATATAGTTAGCGAACTGGTTAGTTTTAGGTTTCACAAACACAAGCAAGCTTTGCTACAGGTAACATGGTCTGTTTAAGGACCTGCAGAAATTCCCTATTGACGTGCAATCTTATATATTCTAGACAGACTTCTGGATCACTCAAAACAATTCAGTTGTTATAATTAGTCTCCAGTTAAGTGCTTCATGTATTCTAACGTTTTCTTGCATGGCACAGATTTTACCTTGGAAAATTCACTAACAAAATAGAAGCCCCGAATGTATCAAAATGTGAAGCTTGATTCTGTCTCTTCTGTATTGGCCCATAAATTACGGAATATGTTCATCTCGCAGATTATCCGTTAATTTAGTTTATAACATCGTTCTATAGAACCACATTTCAGATCTTTTTCTGCTTTGCAAGCTTCATTTCCATCAAGTGCCATGCTTTCTAAAACTATAACTGCTGTGCTCCATTTTTCTTGCAGTCTTAAACCTATTTTTTGAACCAAAACTTTTTTTTGTTTAGAAGAAGGCTCTTCTTGCTCGCATTATGAAATTTCGTTCCTGCCTTGGCGATCATTCGTAAATTTTTACTATACATAGCAGGATGTTTCTACGTAACCCAGTACTACAGCTGACACAACTTTACTGTTTGGTCAGCGATAAAATTATTTTCATTCTAGCAACCATTCATGATCGTACTGAGGAGGTAAGAATACTGTTGTCTCACTTTCAGTATGCTGAACACCAATCAACATTTCGCTGTCGTAGAGGACGCTGGAATATTTTACTCGCGTATCAGCTGCCAAGATGTCCGGACAGTTACTTTAGTCAATGAATTCTCGAACGTCCGACGCTGCAAAAATAGCATCCGCCGACAGACATTTATCTTGTGGTGCGTCGTAAGTAGAGCGTGGAACGCGTGACGGGGACCACCCTACAGCGGACGGAGTCGGACACATATCACTGCACGCGACGCCGCTCCAGGTCCCAGGCCCTCGGCTCCAGCCCGTGGTGTAAAACCTCTCTAACAGCGGTACCGATCTCGGCTTTGTTGCCAATTTCAATTATTTACGGCGTTATAAATTCCCAACTGCGCCCGTCGTGAGCGCCGACCCTGGCTCCTCAAGTGAGGCTAAATATACATCTTTTCTTTTTCCTGTTTCTGTGGCCGTTGAAGGGCCGGCCGAGTCCAGACTCCGGGGCGTTATAAATACTGGAGCAGTTCTTGAACTGCCGAGAAGCTAGGCGGCAGTAAATGTTGAGCTGCGTGCCTATAAAATCCCTCTGCGGTCGGCGATGGAAATAGATCACAACAGAGGAAATTTGTGGTTCCTATTGTTTGACGTCGTGAAGGTGTAAAAGTGAAAGAATTCTTGTGTTTATTTACGTTTTCAAAAGTTTAACGTGCCGAGATTTAATATTAGACGTGGCCGGGAAGCTATGGCGTGCAAAGCGGCTCTTAGCTTTCTTCATTTTACACAAGACCTTAAATTCATTCCTACTTCACCACTTTAATAATAATCAGCTGCCACAGCGGTGTTGGGAATGGATATTCCTGATAACAAAGTTTATACCTTTGATCGTCAATCATGTCATAATTTTCTAGTAAAAATAAATAAATAATAATATATGAAAAATTATATTCCCCTATTTTACGAGATCTAAACAACAATAAACTGATGCAGAAATTAATTTCGATCCTCATTATTTGTTAAAGGGACCCATGATACAATACAATTCCAAAAAACTTCAAAGATGATTTTCAGTTTTGTATCAACGAAAGTAATAATGTGAGCAAATTTGAAGTCTACAATTTAGTCCATTTGCGATTAGAGGCGTCTTACAGACTGTCAGACATACAGTTTGGCGTAGCAGGCAGTGCAGATTTTCCCTTTCGGTAAGGATCAATTAAAAATTACAATATCAACATAATTTTTGTGTGGGTTATAACCCGCAAGGGGGAAGAAAAAAAAATCATTGATAGAAGTAAAGTTTACGATGGTATAGACATAACTTTATATATTCTTAAATGCAAAGTTTGAACAAATCTTACCCTGTTATATGAAATTAGTGTTTGTTTGACAAAGAGACAATAACACTAGTGTTGTTATATTATTCAGAATTTTCTGGCGACCGTTTAAAGAAATTTTTAAGTGACTGAATTTAATAATTATATCACTAAAAATTATATGTGTATACAGAGCGAACGCACTTCCTTTGTGTTTTCTCGAATTCTCGCATAAAAAGCGTTGCATCAAGACATTTTCATTATCATGGTTCCATAACACATGATTACAAGCCACATCCTTGCATTATTCCGCAAGCAAAATTCAATGCAGATATCGCTGACAACAAAGAACTGCGCTGGTTAAAAATCTTTCAGAACAATAAAATCATTTTACATAGCCAACAGCTATAAATTTTATACTACACTAATTGGCAAAAACAGAAAGCAAAAACTGTCTCCTTTTAAAGAAAATGGAACACGTGATCTGATCTGATCTGATCTGATCTGATCTGTATGATATGAGAAGAATAAAATCTCTGAATATCTACGTCTAGCTGCCTATAAATAGTTAGCTATCTGATTACATTTAGATTCATTTTTAAAATGCATTCAACCTGAAGGAGCAACAGGTATTAATTCTGTATTCTCCACAACATTTCAAAGAATAAAAACTAACTTATACCGGTTTAACAAAGAGAGCGAAAGGATTTTCCCTTTAAAACCTATTAAAATTCTTGATTTACTAGACATCACTTCAAGTGTCATAACAAAGTCGATTAAGATCATTGTTTTAAAATTTTAATAGCAGTTCACCCCAAAACAATTTCACAAATAAAATGGGAACCTCTAATCCATAATGCTGGTGAAAGGCGTTAAGAGGAGATGAAAATACGGAAGAGGGTGGTGACTGAAAATAAACTTATTACTTTTTTTTTTTAAAAAAAAAAAAGGCTCCCAAAAAACTGTATTTTACATATAGAACGATCAGTATTTATGAAGTGTGAAAGAGTCACATCTCAAATCTGTGCACGGAATCAAAAACGTTACGAGCTTACTCCCCAAACGCCGTGATTCTATGTAAATCTGTTAACA
Organism: Vandiemenella viatica; assembly: GCA_031002005.1. Taxonomy (NCBI): domain Eukaryota; kingdom Metazoa; phylum Arthropoda; class Insecta; order Orthoptera; family Morabidae; genus Vandiemenella; species Vandiemenella viatica. Next base: position 197,298,934 of record CM061920.1, read on the forward strand.
TTTATTCATAGATGTGTCGCAAAGAAGCAGAAGGCCTCGTGTCAAAACAATGGGAAGCAGCAGGCGGTTAGCAGCGAATGCATAATAGAGCGAAGGAAAGAAGGGAGGGAAGGGCTGTGGCGGAAAAGAGCCTCAAAACGCGAAGCGCTCCCGGGCCGTTGTTGCGCGCGGCGCGGCGGTACGGGATATTTAATGACCTCGCGTTCTGGTTGGTTGAGTTTTAATCTCATGATCCAGCGCGTCCAGTGAACATGCGGTTTTACATAATGCACTAGCAGGCAGGCTAGAGCGCGCGTGTGTATGGGTGAGGTACGGCCATGGCTGTGCTGATAAGCCCCTGGCCAGCAGCAGCCCCGTTGTGACGCTGCAGATAAGGGTGTCAGAGGTTGGGTCGGGGTACGTGTGGGCGATGATCGGAACCGCCCCTTCACCCCCACCCCTCAACCCACTATACTGTGGCGGAGGATTATCGGAGCCGACCTTCGCCGGGGATAATCATCAGACAACGACGTTTAATGTCGTCATTGACGTTGCTGCTACATCGCTTGCTACAGAACCCATCTCCCGCTGGTGTCCTCGGTAACGTCCCGCCAGGAAACAACCGCCATTGGCCGTGGTCCGCTGCCGGATTACGGTCAGTGACTTCTCAACTTTGATCATCAACCCGAATCGAATCCGCCGTCTATCAACCGTAGAATCGTGCCCGCTCCAGTCCTCTGATGATAATATTGGATCAGGCGTGGTGCCCATTGGAACGAGGAGTGGGGGGACATGAATGTAATGCGTATCGCATGCTGTTACGCTTGGAAGTGGACCGCTTAGTAGCTGTTTGCCAGATACGCACGCTCGTCGTGTGTCTCAATCATTCGCGTCACTCCTTTCGCTGAGTGACGGGGCCAGACTAACGTAAGTAGTCTATTTGCTGCCTGATTTATGAAACTGTTTTTGTCAATCACGGTGACCAAGTGTAACAATAACGGAGTCACTTCCACAATATCAGCTCTCACCATAGAATCTGCTTTATAATTAACAGCAAAATAACAATTTAATACATAGTATTCGGTACACATTATTTTTCATGTTAAGTGTAGTCGACTGACTCTTAAATATTTCATTAGCTACCCCGAATCACCACTAATTAAAACAATATATCGGTCTCGTATCTGAATGAAATTTATTATACGTTCCCCATAGCCACTGATTTTTCAAATAAACGTAGAACTCGAGCCACAGAGCTATCACAGAGCCATTCAAATATGTAAAGCAATGTTTGTCACAGGGGAAGGCCATGGTACGCGTTGTTCCTAGAACTAGGACGGAGACCTTTAGTTCATAGAGCAAGAACCTTAGCAATGAACTATCAGAATGCCCCCACTGAATGGAAAACCAGTCTAAACATCAAAGTAGATGTGACCTTGCTAAGAGAGACTTTCTGAAATCATATACGAGCTGTAATTCGTTTAAACTTTAAAAAAATGAATGAGTGAAAAGAATTTGGTTTCTCTTTAACTTTTGACTTGGTAATGCAACACCACAGCTTATGTTCTAGCCTGATTTTTGTTCATCCTCATACTGGGTCCCTCAGTTGATACTAAACAACTATTGGAATAATTAAAACAATAATAAATTAAATGAGACATTTTTAAACTTTCATTTAAAACGTTTACGCTTTTCTTGGAATTTCAGTGTCTCAGTAGTTAAAAAAAATTAGGAAAGTGAAAACTTATTGTCTTCGATTTGATTAGTGCTTTAATTGTTTGCTGAGAACGATTATCGCTATAGTTTCATGGTTTGCAACGTATCATAGGTGATGAGAATGATCGAGGAAACCATATTATGTTTTACTCTTTCATTTTTTTACTAATTCGCACATTAAAGGAACACAATTTTTATTACATATTTAAATACTAGTTTGGAATTAATTGCATGGAAATCTACTCCCTTGAAAAACGCCATGAAATTTTAGCTAAATCTCATATGCTAAAAACCACTATATGGAAGGATCTTCGCGGTACCGAGCTGGACAACCCATAAAAACGCGTTTTGGCAATATCTCTCAAGTAACTAAATTCAGATATCTAGGAGAAATTATTCACCTGAAGGACTAAGCCGGGAAACAAACAATCAGAGAATATCTAAATCACAAAAAGCCTGTAGAATCACCTGGAACAGATACAACAAAAAGTTAATAACCTGAAATGCAAAGACAGTATAACAGTGTAATCAAAACGGAGGCTCATACGCATCGGAAACTTTGATTATTGAGGTGGATCATTGATTAAAGGTAATGAAGAGCAAGAAAGGAAAATTTTAAAGCCAGTTTGTACACGAGTAATTTGAATGAAATCACATGAACTATATCAGGATTAGGAAAACATTTCAGACACATCCTGGAAAAGAGTAATTAAATTCTTCGCCTATATTATCGGAATGAATAAAAACAGACTAACCAAAAGAATTTCAAATCTTGCTATTTCTAAGAAAATGAAGAACAACTGGCTAATTGAAATCTAAAAAGGTCTCCAGAAAATCGGAATTACAGATGATATCATACAGGACAGTTACAGATTTAGTAGCACGGTCAATAACCACCAATTATCAGTATATTACAAGAAAGAACTCCTAGACACAGGAATGTAGGAAAAAGCTTAGAGAGAGGAATGAAGAGATTTTGGGAAAATAAATGTTCCTGAGCTGGGCATAACGATGGAAGAAAAAGAAGTTTCCATGCTTCGCAGGTGGCACCGCGCCCTAGTATTAAATGCCAACATTTTGGACGATCTTCTTCCGTGTTTTCCTAGAGTATAACAGAATTAAGTCATGTTTCTCAAACTCTACAAAACAGAACAAACTCATCTCATATCGGAAGTTGGTAGCGGAAATTTTTACGCTCGTTATTGCAGCGTTAGCGTATCGTTAGCATGAGTGTGTTATACGTTTGCTTCTATCATCATATAATTGCATATTATCTCAGTGTGAGAACAGAATATTCATGTGTACATTGCGGAAAACATAGTTGTTACCGGCAGAAGCACTGTACAGATTGTTTGCAGAAATCATCAGTGATACACGTAAGTTGCTAGTGGGATACGTTCTTCGGCTGGAAAGGGAAAACGACTCCGCTGAAGATGAAAAAGGCGTATGTATGCCGGTAAGACTTTCGTGATGTTTTTCCCCCCCAGCTTGAATGACGAACTAATAACGTCGCATGCTACTATAAACTCTTGGACCTGTTTAAAAAGCAATATCAGTCCAAGAGACGTAAGAATCTGTTCCGCAGGCTCTCGATCGATAACTGTCGGAATCACACTGCTGTTGTTACGGAAGTGATGGATCATGCCATTTAGAGTAGAGAATTGTCAGAGGTTTGAATTCCTCAAAAAAATATTTAGTAGTAAAAATTTTTTTCCAACGACGATGACGTACAAGACCAAGTTTACAATCATCTACCTACACTGCTATCAACTGAGCGACCTGGTGGCTTAGTGGTTAAGGCTTCCAATCAGATATATATACATCAAACGCCGTAATGACGTCTATAAAACATAAAAAGTACCTTTGAAATAAAGCGTAAATGAATATATATATATTTGGAGTTAGTAATTACGAAACATTGCTAAGACTATTATCTGAATATGGTGGTACATTATCGTATCGTCGTTTTGGGTATCAGATAGAAGAGTTGGAAGGTATGCAAAATATGGAAGTTAGAGTTGTTGTGAAAATTACTGCACGATCAGTAAGTGATATAAAGCAGATTAATTGGGAGTCATTGGAAAACAGGAGTAGAGTGAAGAGAATGCTGGGATTGTGGAGGTTGTATATAGGTGATGTGGCTTGGAAAGATATTGGTAGAAGAATTAGGACCAGTTCATGAAGGGAAAAATAAAGGGGGAAAATATTCTTTTGTAGCTCAGGCAGTCCGAATTGGACTCCCGGGCATCCAGATTTGGGTTTTCCGTGGTTTTCCCAAATCACTCCAGGCGAGTACAAGGATGCTTCCTTCAAAAAGGCCATGGCCGAATTACTTCCCGTTCCTTGTCCTCAGTCCCATCCCGCCTCTAATGACCTTAGCTGTCGACGAGACGTAAAGCAATAATAAAAAAAAGAAACGAATTGGAATCAATTAGCTTGGGAAAAGCTAAACAATTGATCAAAAACACTGAAAAAATTTAAAATTAAAATTTTAAAGGGAAAATATAGTGGGTTGGGAAATTTCACTCAAAGAATTCAAGATTTGAAACAAGAAATGGGAGAATAAATTTAGTTGTTTTATAAGCAAATTTCAACCGGAGTATGTAATTTAAATTATTTAGAGATATAAATTTATAACTGCAAGAGGAGTCGTTCTCAGATTTGTAAACCATGTTAAGTGGGACCAAACAAGTTATTATGAAAGAAGAAACTGTTTTATAGTGTTGTGTATAAAGATGTAAACAGCACTGCAGATTATCTCCCGCCTGCGCACAGTGTTTGTGACGTTTTACTGCGTGCGGAGGCCATCGTTCTGGCACCTGTCCGTAGTGCTACAGAGGTCAGGTCGTGTTACGGGCACCCGCATTTATCACGTACTTATCGCTACAGTTTAATTAAAACCATATCTGGCGCTGGCGGCTGCCGGTGAAGCGCGTGTCACGCCGTATGTGTGAGTGTGTGTGATTACCGTCGGTCCTCGCGTTTGCTTGTTCAAGTGTGTGCGTGTGTTGGTGTGAGTTTGCACATGCGTGTGGAGGGTGGGCGGACAGTTTTCAGGGGTCGTAAATTGAAACGAACGCCCCGGCTCTGCGAGAGGGGGTTGGTTTCCGGTCAGAACGAGCTACCTCGGACTGAGCGTAGTCGAGGAGAATTTCAACGCCACCTAGCATTGATAATGGACGACGGATATGCTGGAGTAATGCAGTTCTTCATTACATCTTTCCTTACATTGAAATTAGACTCCAGCAACATTTCACAATATTTATTTTGAGGCGATCAATATATTCAGGGTTTTATAAATGATTTCACAATTTTACTGTTGCTATAGTATTTGATATATTGTCACAAAACTTTACAATTATATAAAAAACGTAAATAGTTATTTTGAAGTATTGAAATTGCTTTACTTGTGGTACTAACTCTGCAGATATCAAGTTCTTGCCACACTTCGTGCAGTACGTCAATCTGTTCAAAAGCACTGTTGATGCCATCTCGGTGTTCTGGTTGGTTTGTTGATAGAGGAGGCTTAGACACTGATATTTCACATAACATCACACCAAAAAATTGCATAGGGTCAGGTCGGAAGGGCGTCGAGGCAATGATAGGAATTGCTGACCATTATCCCCACCACGACCGATTAATCGATTTCTTGACTGACGGTTCACGTCTGTGCTCTTATGGCTCAAATTTATGACCCGGTAAATTTTTGTTTTGGTTTTCTATATGACTGTAAAATTTTGTAACAATATGACAAATAATGTGGCTGCTGTAAATTTGTTAAATGACTTCCATAATTTTTAATATACCTGTAGTTATAATTTTCTTATTTACTGTGGATACAATAGATATTACTAGTCCACAGTCTGTGTAATAACTTCTTTGTAGCAATTTTTTTTGTCAAATTCTACCACCGATCTTCAAACGCAATGCATATTTTTAGGTCCACCAGTGAGAAGAGCTTTCGATAACTCACTTGCACCGAGTTTCCAACTGGGCGCTAAGTATTGCCTGACCACTACTCGTATAAGTCTTTTGAACTAACAGTATCTTCACTATTTGCGACTGCCAAACTATTTCCACCAATCTGGATACATTTTTCTCTCCATCCCTTTAACTTCCAACTGCCTCTTCTATCATGCTTGTAACTGCTATGTGACAATCTGCCAAACTACCTCTTGGTATACAAATCTAGCTTCCACTAAACATTGGATTCTTGCCTTGACAGGCTTCGAAATGCAACTCGTAACTCGGTAATGATGACTGACTTCTTCTGTGGTCTCGGAGTTCTGGCAGACTTTCCCAAACTAAGGTATTTCCCGGTGAAAGATACCCTTTTTCTTGGCTTTCTACCGCTTAGCTTACGATGATCTTTGAAAGCAATTGCCTTCTGTTCATACCCCGATTGTGGACACACGCGCGTTGCATCCGTGGAACAAACTATCCTGTTACCCTCTAGGGTGATTTCATTTATGCATAAACATTTAATTAATACAATAGAAAGATGACGTTACCATGCAACGTTAGAACAGGCCAAATCCATATAATTAGACATAATTAAGGATCGTAGACTTACATGGAACTACCACATTAATCAGAAACTATCCGAAGGCTATATTCGCATCTCCAAATTCTATCCTCTTCTGAATAAGAGAAGCTTAAAATCGAAAGCGGGTTGCTACTCTACAAATCACTGATCCGACCCGCCATGTTATACGCACCCCCCGTATGATGCACAGCCGCTCCATCCAAACTACAAAGAATACAGTCCCTACAAAATAAACTTCTCCACACTATTTTAAAATCACCTTGGTTTATACGAAACTCACAACTTCACAGGGAACCTGGACTCCAAATTATTAAAACGTACATTATGAATTCTGCAAAAGTCTTTATAAATAGCCTAGAAGCAACTCCTGGAGCACAAAACTACAATCTAGGCCGCAGATCAAAGACACAACCAAGTCCAAAAACGTATCGACTACCACAAGATATTTTAAGATGCCTTCTGACTCTCCCTGAACGCTGCATAAAGTTCCTATACCCTTTTTCCTGTCATACTACTAGTAAAACATTTTAAACTATATTACCTTTATTATTATTAATATCTTAACTCATACCTGACTTTTTTACATGTTATATAGTAGTAATTCAGATACGGAGGAATCCAATTGGACTGACCTCAGGCCAGGCGATGTAATCAATCATTTTAAGATCACAAAACTGTATAACAAAAATGTAATTGCTGGACGTTTTAAATAAACCATAGTTATAAAAAAAGACATAATTAAGGAGATTGTTTCTTTACAAAAGTCTGACGTTCCGTATAAAATTAGCTATGCCGCCCTCATAAACGGGTATTTATTGGCGATACCGTTCAGTGTATTCTGAAAGGGGTAATGGATTTTGTGGTAGGTTTTATGTCAGATGGGTTCATGGCATATATTTCATTTTTATTTATACACTTCTCGTAATTTAACAAGGGGAACTTCAAATTTCTCTAAGATCACCATTAGCCGGCCAATGAAATGCCCAGCGATTTGGTTAATTGTATAATGAAAACACAGCCAAACCTGTTGCAAATATTCAATAAATTCATTGAATATTTGCAACAGGTTTGGCTGTGTTTTCATTATACAATTGAAGAAATACCGTTGCTGTTGATGCTGCCATGTTCAAGATTTTGATTTGGTTAATCATTATAAATAAATTGTTAAAAATCTTAGAAGTTGTGGTAACAGCATTACTAAAAATGTTGATTTGACTTAAATTTATTGGTAATACGAATAGACATCTAGAATCCTGGTTGATCGATTTACACTTTGTAACGATTCACTAAGCTCCCTGTTACATATCACTTTTTATTGTATATAAAGTAAAGGATTAGAATATTTTTCCATTTCTTGGGATGTCCACTGTATGTTCGAAAGATGCGCATGAAAGGGTGAAAGGCACGGATTTTACTCTTCAGTAAGGGCAGTCTGGCTGGCGCCTTTTGGGCAGAATGGTAAGAGGATTAGAGATTTCTGTCGGGCAGGCCATAAACAGAATTCCTTCCTCCCGAAGGAGACGTCGGCTCTCGAGGATTGCCGAAACTTAACGTGGCCAAGAGAAGCCACAGATCACATGACGTCAGTTGGTCAGCCAATCAAAGGGGACATAGTACTAAGATTCGGGGAATTTTATGTTCTATGTCGTCTTCGAGCCACAAGAGGCGGAGTTAGAGTTTACCTCCGTGGCGGCAGAAAAAGACGAGACACTTCCTTCCAGTCGGGAGGCCAGCCAAGATCACGTCCATTCCGGAGCCCAGACGAGTCGCTGGCGACTTGGGGTCCATGTGTGCTGGGCTGACTTGTGTCCTGGAGACCATCTGAGGCGCACTTCTAACTTGCGACTTGCCGCATACTGCTGGCGTGGCCAGTTTCGACGATCGACCAGGTGGTCATCTCCGTCCAGCACTATCTGCCGTGGAACGTTAATGTGTTTCTACGAAGCCATTCAGCCTGCAACTCCCTTTTGAAACTGTACCCTTAAGCGCTTCTGAGATAAAGATCCTTGCTCTGATCTGATAAAACCACTGAGCTAGACTGTGTAACTGTCGAATGACAGGTTAATCATTCGTGGCGTCCCAACCTTTTAAAATTCATTACTGTTTGCTATCATCATAACTGGTAACATACTTTGCATTAGAATAATTGTGAGATTTTTAAAGTACAACTATACTTGTTTGCTTGCATTTAAAGGGCTCATTGTACGTCTGAGCGTTGCTTAGAAAATTGCACAACCTCTTGTTTATTAACGTAATGGTAAATACGCTCAGATTTGTAGATGCCATTGTAAAAATCTTTATTAAAATGTTTTTTTGTGACAGTTTTCAAATCCCAAAATCATCCAATTCTCATTTGAATAATTTACATTTTGATATTCAATCATAGTACACTGTATAGCGTAAAATATTAAGAATTAATTAATAATTCTCCCCCCCCCCTGGTGATACGCTACAGCTTCATGAAAATAGACTGCAAGCCCATAATTAAGCATTACATGTCCAATACTCATTCTGTAATTGTTCCAATTAAACTATCGATGGGCGAACGTTGTTTTACCGTTGAGCAATAGTAGCAGACTTGTATGGACCTCGAGCAGCCATGTACTGTGGCCCACACGGTCACGGATGTTGTCTGCATCTTGGAGGCTGAGGTAGGTGTGCGAACCGCTTTAACATACGGTGCGCTCTCTATACCACAAGAAGCAACAACGGAATGTTCAACCTCACTCGCTGAAGCCACTCAGTCGTTTTTGTGAACTATGTTTCAGTTTCCCTACTTCCTAATTGTTGTGAATGATTCACGATCGTAGTCCACACCTGCAATTGTGCAGGTCCCGCATTTTGGATGCCTGCGGAGTAATTTCTCGACGAATATTTTCGGAACAACAAATGACTCAGTATCTCAAACAGTATTTTTACATCTAGGATACAATATGTTTAACACGACATTGTAAACGAAAACCATGAACAGAAGGTATACGTAATACACCTATCAACGAAAGACATATGCCCACTTGTGTCAGTGCAGATGTGCTTGAACATAGAATAATGTGCGGAGAAAATCAGCGAATACGGATCTGGGCAAGACGAAGAATTGTTCTAGACATGAAGTCTTGTCTTGCTGTAAACATAAATGAAATTCTTATACCGGACAAAACTAGATTTCCAGTCACAAAACAGAATATCGTCCTATGGTTATTAAGAAACAATATAACCTACATACAGTAATACAAAAGAAATATTTCGCAAAATGCATTGGCTTCATGAACGTAGCCTATTATGAAACTGTACAACTTCTATACTACAAAAGAAAACATACGAGAATGCTAGACATTATAGTGACAGAAAAACTTCCCTAATAAAACTGATAGCTGTCAGGAGAACGGCAGGTGTCTTAATTCATGGCAGATGTTGTTGCTGAATATATTTCTTCAATTAACGAAATATGTAAACTGCAGAGACAAACTAAACTGGAAAACAACAATGAAGAAAGTGACTTTGTCGTGTCCGAATGGTGCCGAATACTGCAAGACGCATACGGCAGACGCGCGCTCCATCTGGCTGGCAAGACAAGAACCCAGAAAAATACAATAAGTTGAAATATATTATTAATGGAATCAGTTATATAACTTTAAAAAAAATCAATGAAATTGTGAGAAGCGGAAAAATCCATGAACAATTACAGAAGTGACTCCGAACCATCTCGAGTTAGTCAACCATCACTAACTTCTTACGACTTGGAGCAACTAGTGAAACAGTCTGCACAAACAAGAAGTAACGAATATTTGCAATAAAAACACTAAATAAGTGGAAGAGAACAGTTTATCAGTGTTCTGTTCCAGATGCAAAGACGCGGTGGCTGGGGATAACGGGGAAGTACAAAGGCTCAAACCACGGGGTTGCCGTAACGGCCATCCTGATTAGGTTTTTACACTTTCGGTAATCGTCGAGTCGAATGCCCCTCAAATATTACACATTTCACACAAAAAAACTTGAACTTAACATACAGAAGAAAGCAAATAGCTTTCACAGAGAAATGGCTTTAATTAGATTCCCCATTAGGCTATCAACCAGAAAGAGGCGCAACGTGTGGTCAGAGATAATGTCACTAGCCAGTCATCGGAGATGCGGAATACGTCGTAACTTGAAACTCTAGATATACTCCTTGAAGTACATACTGTTTTAGTTATATGCTGGTCTGACTGAGATCAGTGTACGCTACGTTATGGCTGTTACAACCAACACACACCCAGACAACAACTCAAACGTCAGTCATTTTCACATAAATACATGTGAATCAAATTTGATAGTGGACATTTAAACTTTTATATCGTTTAATCGAAATGCGGAAGACCCATAACACAAACAGTAATTATGGAATATAAGATAACTTAACAATTTTTTTACTAACTTTTTTACGACTGTCTAGAAGGGTAAGAGGAAATGAAATCCATAAGAAGTAAATTAACTTTTTTATCAATTTTTAATAGAAGTGAGTATGTGTTGCTATCAGATATTTGTTAAACTCCTTCTATCTAGATTCATTAATTGTGTGATAGTTGCAAACTTACTGTAACAACAAAAATACAAAATAGTGTAAGCAGAGGACATGCAAAGCCTGAAGATTAATAATTAAAAATCAATTGTTGTTGACAGGTGCGCGTAAATGATTTCTCGTTTTGTGTTCTTACTGTTGGTATACCGAGTTTATTGCCCAAGAAATAATATTCAGATACTTTCTAACACACACTCACAACCCCATACTTAGACACACACACAGAAAACAATTTACATTGCGTTTCTCAAGTACGTACACGGTTCTTTTTGAATGGTGGTGAAAGTTGGATATTTTCATTTTAGACAATCTTATATGTGATTGAAACATACGCACCTATATTACAGAACTTCAGCAAAACGTATTACAGAATAAATTTTCAGTTTCACACAGGTAAGCGTTTCCTGAGACAAGTATTAATTGTGTTAAGTTTCTTCGGACACACCAGTTACTCATAAAACTGTTACAACAGTTCTGAGTTGTGTAAGAACATAAATAAAAGAAAGGGTTCATAAATATTTAAGGCAAACGGAAAAAAACCGCGAACGGTCGGAATACGAAGGTCCCCCTAAATGACTAATGTACGAGGAAAGTACAGTTTTTCTTCGATGCGCGATCTGCGTTGAATCAACAGCGACAATATTGGTTCAGCCCCTGTTCCCATTTCGTTGTTTAGACTGTCGTTGAAATATGCATAACGACGGAACAATAACAAGTTTGTCCATTCCGCCGCCCTAACGGTGTTTGATTTTGTTTTTGGCCTCACGCGTTTCAATATCTGCGATTCAAAGTTCAAAGAAAACATGGAAGTGATACTGAATGCCGATATTGTTGTGTCTATAACCCTACTGAGTAAATGCAGTGAATTGAAAACTTCTCTCCCAAGCCAATACTCTGTTTTTTTTGTTTCATGTATGACGTTTGCTGTAGTCTAAAAACCGTAACTATTACTATCTTTTGATTAGTATTCCAGTTCTCACACACATTTCTGGCTAACCAAGGAAAACATATCAATGAAATATGCGTTGGAGTACGCTCATGGAAAATTTGATGAGTAAAAACAGTTTTTGTAAGCTAAATGTTTAATTTTTTAAAATCCTTTTTGAACGGTTTTAAATAAAATTAAATGTGCAGGATAAAAAATTATTGTAGATTATGTCATTAGAGATATCGAGTTTAAGGTGTTTTCAATAACGGAAGTAACATTTGATAAACACACAGAGGCAAGAAACACCTAGATAAAAGAAGAAAAGCTGTGAAACGGAAGAAAATCTCCTATTTTTTGGTCTACGTCTGAAAATTTTCGACCAATGACGTTTCTTCTGTACAGCAACCTTCAAGCGTTTGACATTTTTCGATGTAATGTTCTTCGAATATATTCTCTTGTAACTGTACAATATCTAACGAAAAATAAAAGCTTACTTAAAATAGAAAAAACTTTTTAATATAATTTCTGATCTACGATCGCAATGTATACCTTGAGACGACGAATCAACTTTTCTTGTAGACCTACAACAGGCTTCCAGTAAGCACAAATCCATCTTACAGACACTTCTAATCATATCTGAAAGTATTCGGCACTCATCTGCTTTTTTTTCAGGTAGTCGTTAGATGATAGTCAAAAAGTTAAATCTAACGAAGACCCGTGTTCAGTAACCTTTAGATTATTTTAGTTTGTGGCAGTAAAGTAGTAGCGTATATTAACCGGGATAATATGATGAAATTCAAGCATCAATTATCATGCAGATCAGGAAAGAAGATAGGCATTTCTGGAATTATTTCTCAAAACAAAGGTAAGTAAAGTATGAACGAATGGAGAAAGTAATCATATATAAAGGAACACTAGTTTATATGTAAAAACAGCATATACTTGTCTCCAACAGCATATAAATCACTATCTATTCTGGAAACATTTTTGTACAGCAGGAAAGATGTCCCATATAAAAACGAAATAGAAATAAAGCTTAAATGAGCATACAGAAATTTTTTTGTAGTACTGTGTTCCTCCTGTATTTAGATGAAATGTGCTAAATTACCACCCTGTTAGAATAAGTAAGAACTGTAGCATTTGTGAAGGAGCCTTTTTCTCCAATTCATTCAGTGGAAAGGGTCTTGAATCGATTAGCTGGTAGGGGTAAAAATATTCGTGGACAGTGAACGTAAGCTCTGACAGAGATAGCAAGTGGAGCAGTGACCTTCTCGAGCGAAAGAGGTTGCGACACTCGTTACCAACGTGGCAGCCAACCCATCTGCGGGCCTCGTCTTCCCTGGGGAAATGCGCTCGGAACAGACGCCCACCACTTTAATTACTTTAATTACGTTCGGGAAACAAACTTTGTTGCTTTCTGTATCCTATTTCTTTTTTGCTGCTTCCCCCTATTTATATTTTTTCCTGTTTTGCAGCTTTCTGGCCAATATCTGCCCAGTTTACTCATTTATTTTATTTCTGTGAGGATTTAGCTTTCACACTAATGATGGGAATATTTTATTTAAAGATGTAAAGCATGACGAAAATAACATTCCAAATACTTTGCTACAGGGATTATTGGTTTCACTTTTAAACACAAGTTACGCGATAGAAAATACAGAGCTGTTTGTGGTGTACCACTTTTGTTAATTATTGTTTAACCTTGCACCTGTGATCGGTGCGAATTATGACGATCGCATAAATATTATATTCAAAAGGAAGTGTCATGACCCCAGGAATTGCTTAAAAATTAAATTAATAAACAATTTTCACTACAAGTAAATATAAATTAAATTAAATTAAATTGCTTATGGAGCGCTTGCTCCGCTGGCAATTTCCCTAAACATCCATCTTCCCCCTTTTCTGCATCCACCTTCATTTATTCTTTACAAATTTTAACTTTAAATTCTTTCAACGTTTTTGGAAAATTATTCATCATTTCTCTTGAAAACTTATTCCAATCCCCGACACCCTTACTTAAAAAAAGAGAATCTTCCTACAACTTTGTGCCTGAAATTGAGTGCCATCTTGTGGAGATGGTCATCTTTTCCCTTCCATGCATTACTTTCAATTCTTACACCAATATCTTTCTATACCTCATCACCAATATACGACTTTTACACTATGACGCCAATACATGAACACAATTATGCTCAGTACATATTGAGAAGTAGTGTCTTCCACAAATGAAAATTACTATAATTTACACAACACATTTATTCTCAAAACAACAAGTAAATCGTAATGTTTAATTAAAATTAAAATATTAAAGTCAGACATTAAATCGATGTGAAAACATTAAACAAAAAATTTTGCAAATCTATGACAATCAATGAAAAGTCTTAAGCTCAGTTTAAATCAATACACATAACAAGAAAGCGCCTTAAATGTGCAATTTTAATCGCAAATGTCATTTATGGATTTGGAAACTCAACAAAAATTATGGCTGAATTTTGCGGTCGCTGAAGGCAGCAGAACTTTACCAATAGAATCCATAGTCGTATGACCGATCGTTGGAGAGATTCTGTATTATAGTAACGATACAGGAATGATATATGGTGGAGCGTACTTCGCGTAGATTAGTGAGGAGAAAACTCAGATGACTCTACATTTGTATAGAAATTCACTTTCAATACGTCACACACACAATTCATTAAAAATCTCTACTGACCATGCTTTGGCACCAAACTGTTACAACTGCCAGGCTAATGCATTGGGGTAACACTAAAATCGCTGTTGTCTTTCTACGAGAGTGCACCACAGATCCGTCAGCTCAATCAGATTCTGGACAGAAGCTACATCTCTCACCCGAGACCGGACCAAAGCGAAGATTTCTGCACTATGAGATAAGACGAAAACTCTCGCCTTGCCACTTTTCGCCGTTGTCTTTCTTAGTTCCAGCCACAGCTTTCCAGGACTGGTATTCACTCGTAGTAAGCCACGAAAATTGCAAAACTAAATTAGTTATCAACAACAAAACGCTGGTTCTCGATTTGATACCACAACCACACTCTCTCATACCTAAAAGCTAGCGTCCTCATTTGCTGGAACATACCACGTGACCGACCTTCCCGGCGTGTCACTATGTTTTTCCTCTCACACACATTGTTTTCGTTTCTCTCTGTAGCAAAAACTAAAAGTCCTGTGGATTCTGCAGGTCCGTGGAAATCGGGTCTAATGGAAGCTGTCACCTACACCACTAAGAGCTAGAGACAGGTCTCCCGTTGTGTTCGCCTATGCGGCGCCATTGTTTGCGTTGTACGTGAACACCTGGCGGAATATCCCGGAACTCCGGATCACCCAAGTCGAACTACCTGTTAAGCCGCGTTCCCACAACGTCATGTAAAGAAAGCGGGACGGGACGGGACCTCATTAGCCGAAGTGTAGAGACGAGAGCGCACCGCAGGTTAGCCCTCGCTTACCTCGCCACCACGTTGCCTAGTGTCGTTTGGCACAGAGCACTTTACAGCAACAGAAGGGGTGCGCACCGCTGCTGAAAACCGATGGCAACAGTGCTCCACTACGCACGCCTGTGATGTTTACCGACACAGAGTGGGTAGCTGCGTCTTGTACCCGCTAGCGGAGGCGGTCCTGTTCCCATGGCGCGTTGTTGATTATTCGTCCCGTCCCGTCCCGCCTTCGTTACAAGACGTCGTGGGAATGCGGCTTTAGGGTATCCTCGCAAAGAGTCCGTACGATAACTGCAGTATTCTCAAATACACGTTTTCCTATACTTATTTCATTAATTTATAAAAATAACGAAGATTCCAAACGCGGACAAAAAATTTCATATAATGTTAGGTACGAGAAATGACGAGGAATGATGACTTCGTAAGAATTTTTGTGGATGATCTGTTATAAGTTGTACTAAAGACACAGCATTTTACTGTCTTATCAAATTTTATATAATAGCCGCTAATTTCATATTGACATAATAATAATAATAACTGATGAAATTGCTATGGAGTGTATTCTCCAGTAGCAACCTCCCTAGACACACCCATCTTTCTCCTTTCTTCATCCAACCTACTTTTGCCCTCAACTAATGTTTGTGTTTTGTTTAATGTTGCAATTGCATCCACATCTTTTGCTTATGAGTTATTCCACTCGGTATCTGTGTAACATAAACTGTTTATGCTGATAGATTGTGTAATAATCGCAGATAAACATGGGATTACGTCTACGGCTCCCAGAGATGCTGGGAGTTGAACCAAACATTGGTCGGATGTAATACCATTCCACCCACGCTCTGGTGATTGTTTGACGGAGGGATCTGGAGTGATCACTGTGTATCGCCGGCACATGCCACTGTGCGCCGGCTGTCTTCGGCGCTTCCGGCTACCAGTCTTGTTTCAAAGCAGCCGCCTGGCGTTACGGCCATACAGTTCACTGTTGGGTGGACGGGCGCTCGTATTTCTTACAACCATTTGGGTGTATTTCCGTCCACGGATCTCAAACGCTCGTCAGTGCAGTTACTACTCACATCCATTCCCGTCATGCAGCACACTGACTGCAACATTTCAGTCTCTAATTATCGAATAGCCGGATGTTAAATATATATTAAAATGTTTAATTTAATTTAATTTAATCGCAATGGAGCATAGGCTCCGGTGGCAATTTCCCTACACACCCATCTTGCCCTATCCCGCACCTACCTACATTTGCCCTCTACAAATTTTATCTTTAAATTCTTTCAAAGTTTTCGGTAAATTATTCATCACTTCTCTTGGCAACTCATTCCAATCCCTGACACCCTTACCTAAAAAAGAGAATCTTCCCACACCCTTGTGCCTGAAATCGAGTTCCAGCTTGTGGTCATGGTAATCTTTTCCCTTCCATGCACTACTTTTCATACCTATTGCAATATCTTTCCATGCCTCATCGCCAGTATATGCCCTGTACACTCCCATGACCCTCCTCATTCTCCTCCTGTCTTGCATTGAATCCCATTCCAGCTTCTTTATCATATCCGTCACTGACTGCATTCTGCGATAACTTCCAGAAACAAATCTAGCAGCCCTTTTTTGCACCCTCTCCAACTCCTGTATTTGATACGTAAAATGAGGGTCCCATACTACACTACCATATTCAAGCAATGGTCTGACCAAAGTTTTGTAACCCAATTCCTTGACTTCTCTCGTACATCCCCTCATCACTCTCTCCAACAAGTGCAGAACTTTGAAACCTTTTCCTACCACCTGTCCTATGTGTCCTGCCCAGTTATGTTTGTTATCAAAAGTAATTCCAAGATATTTACATTTCAAGTCCTCAGCAAGCAATTCTTTCCCCACCTTATATTCATAATTAACCTTTTGTTTTTTATTTGTGTATCTAATAAGCTGACTCTTCTTTGCATTTATCTTCATTCCATGTTTTCAGATTACATAAAAGCAAGACTTTATAAGATGGAGTAAAATTACTCTGTAAACATAGTTGTACACTAGACGTGTAAACGTATATCTACGAGTCAGTTACGAACAAAACAAAAATACATAATGTTTGGTTTTTTAGGTCCTTACAAAAGGAAGTTTCGTAGTTGCTGATGTACCTTGACCATTTCAGTAGCGCACAACTAACTCAGTTTTCAAATAACTTGAGAGAAAGGACTTAGCAGTAGGAGATCCCGCAAAGCATAAGCATTTTTATGCTGCTATGCTATAATAAGTTTCCTGAGTCAGCTGACACAATCAACATCTACATTATACTATACTCTAAAGTTAACAAAATTGTGGATGGTAGAGGGAACTTTGCACAAAAATCTAAACTCTGTTCTGTGCATTCCAATCCCAAATGACAACAGAGTAACAGCGAATTGAGCCCAGTTCTAATATAACTAAAGGAAATTTCATAATTTCAAGTGATCTTTTTAAATGACTTGTCCTGTGTGTAGTTCTTACACATTCGATTATATTCAGTTTTGCTGAGTTAATTGAAGTCAGTATCGTTGTAGTTCTTAATATCGGCAGGTACCGTACACAAAGCGTCAGATCTAAGGCAAGTTTAATAACACATCTTTCTGCTAAACACTCGATGGGGCATTGAGGAACTGGTACAGCCCACCGAACTAGCGAATTTGAAAGCAACACCGGAGTTAGGGGAAATCAGGAAATGTGTGAATAGACAATGTAAAAAGAGAGATCAACCAGCCGGTACAAAGTTGGTAACTTGTTAACAGAAAAGAAAAAGTTGATAAGTAAGATGGGTAGTATCAGAATAGCGTCGCATGTAATTTATAAATACGAGTGAAGTAAATGAAGACGTCATCGCAGGTTTTGCAAAACCATGTCAAAATCGTTAAATGAAAAACTTTTTTCAACAGAAAGTAAACAAGAAAAAAGTTTAAAACATTACCAAGAAAATTAATAGTGTTTATTTTATATTGGCAACTAAATTAAAGTTACGAACAATGCATTTTATATATTTTAAACTTAACGGAAAAAGGTAAAGAACCGTTTATTACATTTCTGAAATCAGTTAGTTCTGTCATGTAACACGACAAATAAACAGCGCACGAGTTAAGATGCCTAATAAAACAACTTGGAAGAGTAATTAGCAGCGATACTTGTTCTGCGTCTCCAGTGTTAAAACGTTTTAACATCCTGCAGTTGACAGCTTTAACAACAGGCCTTTACTCAACTTCCTCCATAAACTTGCTTCTAGCTGCTTGTTTTTTTTCTGAGGTGTAATTAAAAAGAGTGCAAAAGTATGATGTTAGAAGAGACCGCTTGGAAGAGAGGTGCACTAAAACACTAATCCAGGCCTCCGAGAGGATGGTGGGGAGGTGAGGCCCTTCATTTTATTGTTGGAGCCATGGGAGGACGCTCCAGGGTCGAGTGTTATTGTCCAGCGAGGCAGAAAAACACCTCACCAACAGCAAGTGCAGGCTCGTGTTGCTCAGCGTCCTTCAACTGGGCAACAGGCTGCATGCGTCCAGGGGAAATACACGAAAAAAATCTTGACGATTAAAATTTATTTAAGGTGAAACGAACGATGTAAACGTATGGTAACTATTCATTTATTCGCTACTTATCTAAATGTCCGCATTGCGTCAGAATCAAGCGTTATACCCATTATAAAACAGAAACTTAAAAATTCCTTCCTTCCTAAATCCAAATAATTATAAACCTTTCGAAATCGATCTCATTGTAGAGGTTTATCTTCTATACGCTACAAATATAACTTTAATGCAGTATTGTTGTAGGCCATTTTTCCGCAGTTGCTCAGTAAATTAAATGATAAAATGACGCCAATTCAACTGTATTATGTAGCTTTATTGTCGTACGCGTTTCGCCCCTCGTCGAGGCATCAGCGACAAATTTATTTTAAAATTTACATTGGGTTTACAAACTTATTATGTGATTTTTGACATGATTATAAATTGATACATTTTCTGCTTATATACACTTACTATTTACATTAGCGGTTTTCAGGTTCCCAACCACGCATCTCTGCTTTTTCTGACAAGTCACAGTTGTGAGGCAATATTTATAGCACAGACAAGAAGACAGTTTAAAACCCGATACAAAGAACACATGAGGGCACTTAAGTACAGCAACTACTCCAAATTCGCAGAACATCTAATAAAAAATGATCACTCACACACACACATTATCACAGACATGCAAATACTCACAATCAACAATCAAAGACACGATACCCTCACCCTACAAGAAAACTACCACATACAAAAAGCAATAAAAAATGGCAAGCAAGTTCTGAATGACCACATAATCTTAACCAGCCCAACACTTTACAAACTGGTAAACATATAACAAGCCTACAGTAAAGAAATAAACATAACAGATACATACACTCACATACTGGAAACAAAACGACAAAACACCAATCTCCCACGCAACCTCAAAACTGGTGCCGTCAGCGCACCACCACATTTGAGAAATAAGAAAACAAGATGACCACCGAAAACAAGTGAGTTGTAGTAGACGCAATGTTTACGTCCTGTACGCAGCAGCAAAGACAAATGACTGTAATGGAAACATGCTTTGGAGAAAAAGCAGAGATGCGTGGTTGCGAACCTGAAATCAACTAATGTAAATAGTATGTGTAAATAAGCAGAAAATGTATTTATAATCATGTCAAATATCATATAATAAGTTTGTAAACTCAATGAAAATTTTAAAATAAATTCGTCGCTGATGATGTCTGGACGAGAGGCGAAACGCTACATAATAAAGTTGCATTGGCGTCATTTTATCATTTAATATAATTTTAACTTCTGACCCAAGCAGTCAATGATTTCGTGGTTCAAATACGGTATTCACAGCGGTTATTTGTTCTCTATAAGTTACGTTTTTTCAGCTAAAGTCTTCATCATGCTCCGACAGCTTCCGACGTTGCACAACAAACTGGAGGCCCTGATAATGCTCATTCCTGGGTACAAAAATTATTGTACTGCTGCAATATGTAAATGAAAATTCACATTAACGACTTTACAATGTACAGTCTTTCAAGTTTTATAGGTTATAAGCAGTAGAGGTACATCCATCAAGCTTAAAAATAAATCTTGTCTTACGGTTATTCTGTATAAGGCGTGTTGAATCAACTAATTTTACTTTTATCTCTACTAAGAGAACATCACAAAATGAACAAAATAATTAATTAAGACCACTCACGTCTTTCCACCCGGAAAATACTCGTACTTAGGAGTTGGTTAAATCCTATTTCATAGCGGAAGCAACATGACAAGCTAGAGGTAGCCAGGAGTATAAGCATTCTTGATTATTGAACTTCTCAACTAGAAGCTGTTGTTAAGAGCTGTATTCACAGTTTCTCAGGGAAATAAAAATGTGAGAGTCTGTGAAAAGAATTGGAATGCTCCCAATGATCTAAACGAAAAATCTGACTACCCAAAGTTATTCGTAATTCGGAGAAGTAACAATTTTTAGTTCATTAAACGTAATGTAGATAAAGATTTAGTTTTAAAGCACCTGGTTGACGACTAGGAGTAATTATAATCTGATTCCATGAATTGAGCATAGGTACCGTCGCCATAATTAATACAATACACAAAATGAAGACATTATATACATACAAGTAGAATGTAAGAAAATTTTGAACAACTATTTACTTTTTGTGGTGAAAATTCTTCCTTTGTGATAAATGAAAAGAATTTATGTGTGTCTGAAAATATTAAAAGAATTCTGTAAGCTAATCATACTGACCAAATACATTTAGTATTCATATGACACAAACCGTTCATTGTTCCCCCATGGTATATAAATAGTTATGTAGTAAATGTAATTTCGATATTTTACCAATGAACAAATATCATTAAGTATCGAAAGTGGTTTCATGCAAATAAACTCATTTAGTAATGATCAGATTAAAAAAAAAAAAAAAAAAAAAAAAAAAAAAAAAATTCGCTACGGAAACATCGACGAATTTATTCAGGAAGTATTTTATTGTATTTGTCGACGTTTTACAGTAATGGATAATGTAAGTGAATTTCTTACGCCCTTTGCCAGATTAAAAACCAATTTAACTTGCTGCTCTAATGCCTGAAATACGTTGCGTTCACTTTTTTAGAAGCCAGTACTGTGAGCGTTGTCTGGCTTACACGGTGTTTTCACACATTCCACAACCCAGTGTGGTCCGCCAATGAATACGAAATGAATGAAGAAATAATGAAAGGCATTCGGCGGAACGAGATTTATATGAATTTTAGATGCCATGAAAAATGGATGTGCTCTTTGATGAAACTTCTATTTTAATTAAAACAATCTCAAATGCATAGCGGTACTACGGACTGCTGTTAGAAGACTGCAATTATCGTTTAAGTGTCCCTCGTGTAAATAGCTTAACATTCGATAAAGAATGCTTTTAGATAGGCCAAGAAATCACTTAATAAGTGATAAACGCTAGGCGCTAAAAGAGATGGTGCTGCAATACATTACAATCAGTTCGCACAACTCATTCACTGAATTCACACACAGAATTTAGATGTAATCAAAATGACTTTAAAATAATTTTTACGAATTGACAGAAATTGTAATCAGTCTATACGCCCCCAAAATAAAGAAAGTTAAAGTTGTAAACCTAATTATTTTAATAAATATTCTTGTATATAGGAACCAAGATAAATCAAGTCCTGTGATATAGCAGAGTATATACGTGTTACTGAAAATCCTACAGAGAAGGATTCACACGCGAGGGTGACGGAAGAAAAGATAACTTTTCTAAGCGTCGCAGAAACATATAATACATTTAGCATATCTAATTACAGCAGTCAGGCAACTAAGGGAAGATTAGTTTCTGCAAGAAATGAGATAAGATAAATATTACGCTATCGCACAGTGTATGTATCTCCCTACAGAATACTTGCTGTGTTAGACACATCACATTAAATATCTGCGTTAGTTTTTTGCATTTTCTTTGTAGCAATTTCATCACATCATGGATAACAAATTAGATAACACATTTTAAATTTTTGTATTACTAAAAATTAAGTTTTCCAATTTTGCATCAGTAATTGTAGATAACACAAATTATTTTATTTGCGTTCTAGTTTAAAAGAAACTGGAGTCATCAACACATTTCGTTAAGAAATCGGTACCGCTCCTTGCGGAGTAGATTTTTCCCAAGATTCAGTCCTGCAATTCTCGTATGTGTGGAGAGAAATTGTAACTTGTTTTGTGGTAACGGATCAACGTTAGTTTTTACCACATAATACTGTGATTATAACTATTCCGATAGAAGGTGTAGGTAGCAATCAGCTACGAAACGTTTCTCTATTCAGCTTATAGGAAGATTACATACGCCTGTAGTAATTTATTTTATTGTCATCAAATCCCTAATAAGAAGTAAGAAAATTTTCTTTCTCGAAAGCTAATGGCGATGACTTTGAATAATATTTCTGTTTATCGAGAAAGTTTTTGCGGTTTGTTAATTAAGCCCTGCCATTTATTTAGCAACCATTGCAACGCATTAGGGCTAATTGCAATAGGTACTTTTCAGACTACTTTAACCATATGTTAATATTTTAACCAGTGATTTCGCGACGACAGCATGGAACTAGTGTATGTGACTTTATTTTCTGGTCATAACAAATTGTCTATTATTTTCAGATTATTAGCAAAAGCATCCAAATATTTTATTGTAATGTATCAAGTAGTGTCAGTGCAATTTTAATGAATATTTACACTGATGCGGTTGTTAGTGTGTAAATTTCATCGATTGAACGAACATTCAGCCATTGTTAATGTTCCTGAATAAAGACAAATTACGATTGGTTAGCGCTCCATATCGGTTCTGAAAGACTACTCGTGTGTAGTGGCTCATGAATTTAGGTTGCAGGGCTCTTTTTCAGAATGGTACAACTCGCTTTATTCAGCAGCTCCCAGTTTGCGATGAAACCACTCAATAGTCAGGGTACCCTACTGCCTCCATATCAAACATACCAGTATTATTTTAATGTGTTGTCAGTATATCTTCGAAGCCGAAGTCTGATTTACAGACAACTTTAATATAATCGACCTGAAGATGGCTACTGAGCTAGTAGCCGAAAGCTTGTCGCTTTATAATAAAACCCGGCTGCAAACCCTAGAAGATTTGTTGTCATTTATTCGCCGGGAAAGCCTGCATTCGCATATAACTTTAATATATTCATTAGATTCTTAATTGTAGTAAAACTACAACCTGTCACTTCAAGAGAATTCATAAATTGAGCCAATAATTTTATGAGATAATAAATTACCTGTCAAAGGATTTCATCTCCTAGTACATTACTTCTCTCCTAGTGGAGCAGGTGAAAAAAATTACTAACTGTAGACAGATGGAAGAATATATATATATATATATATATATATATTAATATTTGTTTTCATTGCCTAAAGAGGGATATGATCGATTCTGAAAATCGATCTGGTCGATCGACAGGTCATGGTGACAAGGAAACCTGTGATGGGGAGGGTCTTTTCTGCTGCTACTGCAGCTCTGTTGAAACACAATTACATGCAGTGCGGGTGACATCGGGGGGACGGACAACAATTGATCAGCAGGGACCGTCCTTGTGCAGAGTCCCAGAAGGCGGGCGGATCCTCTTCGGATTAAAGGAGGATTACGGGGCTCAACCAGCCCGTTTCATTTACCGAATGTGATATAACGAGCGGAGGACGGTGTGGTCGATATCTCGTCTTTACGGTTTCTTGTGTGATACTTTGCCTAAACGCGAGGAGAATGCTCCCAAATCGTCAGAGAATGGGCGGAGAGGCGAAGCAGATATAGTAAAGGCTTGTAGCGGGGCGTGTCTAAAACTAGCTATCATAATATCTGGCAGTTTTTTTTTTTTTTTTTTTTTTTTTTTTTTTTTTTTTTTTTTTTTTTAACAATCGGATTAATAAAGCCAGAAATTCGTGTAGTAAACACCAGAGTAAGTTATTTTCCTCTTATAAATTGAAATAAACTTTTTTTCTGCTGTCGTCAGTATTTAGACTAGTTTGATGCAATCCTCCATCCCTTCCTATCCTGTGCTAACCTCTTCATATCTACATACCCCTTACAACCCACGTCCTCAATTATCTGCTTCATATATTCTAATCTCCGTCTTCCTCTACAGTTATTACCTTCGACTGTTCCCTCCACTAACAAATTAAACAATCCAGCATGTATCAAAATACGACCAACCAGCCTGTCTCTTCTTTCTGTAAGCTTCTTCCATAAACATCATTTCCAAGACTCGTTCATTTATTACTTTGTCTGGCCACCTAATTTTGAACATTCGTCTGTAGCACCACATTTAAAATGCTTCAAGTTTCTTTCTTTCTGGCATTCCTAAAGTCCATGTTTCGCTACCGTAAAGTGCTGTGCTCCTCACATAGAGCATTAAAAAGTTCTTTCTAATTCCTAGATCAATATTTGAAACTAAAAGGTTTCTCTTTTTTGTGAAGGCTCTTTTTGCAAGTGCTATTCTGCTTTTAACATCATTCCTGCTTCGGCCATCGGTTGTAATTTTGCTTCCCAAGTAACAGAACTCACTCACTTCTCATATTGCATCCGATCCTATTTTTATATTTAATCTTCTAGTATTGGTATCATTTTTGGTACATTTCATCACTTTTGTCTTACTTTGATTTATATTCAGTCCAAAATCTTCCTTCAGTATTTTGTTCATGCCATTCAATAACTTCTCAATATCCTCAGCCCTCTCTGCTAATAAGACAATGTCATCAACAAATCGAAGCATACTGATTTTTTTCTCCCTGAAAACTTATGCCACATGGAAATTTTCTTTGACTTTCTTCATTGCTTCTTCTACTTACAAGTTGAATATTAACGGAGATAGACTACAACATTGTCTCACACCCTTTTTAACTGATGCATGTCTCTCGTGATTCTCTACTTTTATTACAGCCACTTGATTCTTATATAGTTTATAGAGTAGTCTTCTATCTCGATACTTTAGACCTGACTTCTTTAAAATTTTGAACATCTTGTCCCACCTAACATTATGAAAAGCTTTTTCTAAACGAACAAATGCCATAAAAGTATCTTTGTTTTTCTTGATCCGCTCTTCAAGTCTTAAAGACAGAATTTCTTCCCTTGTACCGCGATTTTCCTAAACCCAAACTGATCTTCACCTACTATCTCTTCTACTACCCTTTCCACCCTTCTGTATATTATTCTAGTCAGTAATTTTGAAGCATGTGATGTTAGACTAATGGTGAGATAATTGTCACATTTGTCGGCTTGTGCTTTCTTTGGAAGTCTGAACATGATATTTTTATTAAAATCAGTTGGAATTTCTCCTGTTTCATAACTTTTTGATATCAGCTTGAATTCCTTCGATTCCTTCTTCCCCTATAGATTTAAGAAGTTCTGCAGGTATCACATCAATTACAACTGCCTTATTTGCTTTCAAGTCATTCAGAGCTTTATTAAATTCTGTCCTCAAAACAGGATCTCCTAAGTCATCAATGTCGACATCGCCTTCCTTTTCCAATACACTATTGTTCATGTCGTCCCTTACATACAGTTTCTCAATGTATTCCTTCCATCTGTTAGCTCTATCTTCTGACCTTAAAAGAGGTTTCCCATCGGCAGCTTTAATGTTCATACCTCTTTTCTTCATTTTTCCAAAATTCTGAAATGAGCTATGAAACGGTTACTAGACATTATTAACGCAGTTTAGAAAACAGACTACATATGATGCAAAAATGTACTTACTTAAAAGTAAACAATAGAATTAAGTACTTCTGTTGCATTACTTGTTAATTTTTTTTCTGTACCTATGTTTATAGACAATAGTATTAAAGTAATATGCAAAGCTAAAAAAAAAAAAAAAAAAAAATCAAAGAGCGGGAAAATAATTTTTGCCGCATGAGGTATTAAAAATGTTTTGATACTTTTAGTAAAAACACTGATATTTACACGGGAAGGATATATCTTTATCAAATATTTAAAAAATGCAATAAGATATGCAGTTGAATCTTCTACCTTACAGCGTGAAACAGATGAAAGCAAAAATGACTGAAGAAATTGTATAAAATATTATGTGCTACTTTTAACCTTTTTGTTCAAAAGGTTTAATAAGAGTTTGTTAGTTGTACATTAAACCCCACTACAATCACCAGTTGGAAGGTCTGTTTTCTTACTGGAAACAGATCTGGTGTGGGAATCCAAGCAACTATTGAAGGAACATTTTAGACCTGAATAGCGGTTTGTGTCAGCAATCTTATGGATTCGAACAGTTTTAATGCATAAATCAATCATGAAGTTACATGCAAGAAAAAAAATCTAGTATTCTCCTCTGTCCAAATATGTAGGACGGCATAATAATTATAATGATCTTTAATATTTCTTCAGTTTACTTTGGGAATTAATTATAACTATACTTAGACTAATTAAAAAAAACTGTCTTTATAAATAGTACAGTGTACAGTCGTGTGTGTGTGTGTGGATAGTTTTTTAGTAGGTGGGTTGTTTATGAAAATGGCTTCAAATATTAATCACCCACCTTAACTAGCTGAACTATGTAACTTGTTGCTCCTTTTCCCACAGGAGACATTAATACTACTTAACATTCTCTTTCCATCAGTCATTCATGTGGGCTTTGGCTGTAATGAAACAGCGGTTTGTTATTCTCTCAAAAAGTTAACAAGGTCGATAAAGCTTAGGAACCGAGCTTCTCCTTTTATTAAAAACATAGCGAGAGATCGTAAACAGATCACTTGATGTTGTTCGTTGTAGCCTCAGTGGGCTTCAGCCTCTCTCATTAGGAGGCGCAATAAAGTGTGTTGGTTGGTGCCTACCGCCCAGGAACTGGTTTCCTACCCAGACACCAGATAATTAATGTTTACATGCACCGTTACGTTTTGGCGAGAAATATGGTCGTATAGGCGAACGTGCAATCTCTTTTTTTATGCGCGCCCGTATATTTTGTGCAGAACACATTTCATACAGATGTGTGACGTTTAGAATTTGGCATTGAAGTAGCACGTGTTTCATGACCGGAATGACGAAAAATAACGTTTGATGTCGAAGTTTGTTCGTTAAAGTAGTGTTGTGTTAACAATCTTTGTTTAATAATAAAAAAAATTACATAGTTTTTTTTTATTTATTTTTTTATAATGGTATACGGCTACTGAGGCCATACAGCCAGCTCAATGTGATTTGTTGCTATCAAGTATTGACACATGGACACAACACGCACACCACATTAACACACAACACTTACACACCCATGCCCTCGGCCGGACACGAACCGGCGACCTTTGGCACGTGGAGCTAGCACTCTAGCCCCTACGCTACCGAGGCCGGCTATATTACATAGTTTGACGACGACAGTGGATAAACTACTGTATAGTACGAGCCTGGTTGTTGTTTGCTACTGAAACTGTCGAGGCTCGTTACTAGTTCACTCAAAGGAATAGGAAAGTTATGACAAACACAAATTTAACTGCTTACCGAAAAATAATTGTTATTTAAGAAGATAATGCTCAACAACAACTGTGTTTGTATATTGTGTCGCTATCTGCAGTGGCGTAGCTAGGTCAACAAGGGCCCCGGTGCAAAAAATTTATTTTGGGCCCTCAGGCCAGATGGGCGACCTTTTTTTGCTTTGTGTGCTGGTAGGGGCCCCCTGAACTGAGAATGGTAGAGCAAAAAAAAAAAAAAAAAAGTCGCCAGTTTGCCGTGAAGGCTCGTGGGCCCTCTACTGCGCTTGAGGCCCCTAGAGGTGCGCTTAGGGGCCCCTTGGGGTATGCTTGGGGGCCCCTTGGGGTATGCTTGGGGGTCCCCTGAGCGTGAGGGCCCCGGTGCACTGCACCGCCTAGCCCCATAGTAGCTACGCCCCTGGCTATCTGACAGGATGCTCGCTACTATTTTATCAGGATATGTTCTTTTCTTACAAATAAATCCCAAGTGTTATTTGAAACTCTATCATAATAAATTGTAAACTTGTAAAAAAAGACATTCCTAGTATATATGTTATACTTCTTAACCAGCAGTTTGATTAACGTCATTAAATGTAATTACTGCGATAACGCGCTGAAATACGCGTTTCACCTTTCCCACTAAACAGACGGTTGCGGCCAAGATAAAATTTGAGACCTTTCTTTTCATCTATTCCGAACGGTTACAATACATTGCAACACTCGATTTACTTCAATTCTGGTATTTGTTCTTTATTTTCTTTTGTATATATAAGGTTTGGGTGGGCTGAAAGTAAAGGAAAGATTTGAATGTGGCATAACTGTTCAAAGAGAAAAAAATTAGTATGTTACGATTTGCTGATGTCATTCTCTTGTTAGCGGAGCAGGTGGATGTCATGAACAAAGGAACTGAAGAAAGATTTTGGACTAAATATAAACCAGAGCAAGAGAAAGGCGATGAAATGTAGCAGAAATGATACCAATAATAATAGATTAAATATAAAAATTGGGCTGGATGCGGTAGGAGAAGTTAATGAATTTTGCTAGTTATGAAGTAAAATTACAACCGATGACCGAAGCAGAAAAAATGTTAAAAGCAGACTAGCACTAGAAAAAAGATATTTCATGAAAAATATAAATCTTTTAGTTTCAAATGTTTATCTAAGACGCAGAAAGAACTTTTTAAAACTCAGTATGTGGAACACAGCACGTAATGGCAGCGAATCATGGAGTATACAGTCGAAGGTAGGAACTGCACAGGAACAGATTAGAATATATGAAGCAGATAATTGAAAACTTGGGTTGTAAGGGGTATGTTGAGATGAAAAGATTAACAGAAGATAGGAAAGGATGGAGGATTGCATCAAACTATTCGAGAGACTGATGACAGGGAAAAAAAAAGGTTTGGATATAAATAAATAATGTGATCTATAGAGAATTGAATGAAATATTCATATAATACCCAGCCCAGGAAAGTTAAGTATATTTAAATAGGAAAATTATAACCGTTACATTTTATAACAACTAGAAAAACTTGGTAACATAATATGTCCCCAGCACAGAACTTGAACATTAGGAGATAAATAAAAAACAAATGCAAAACAGTCTCTAGCTTAGAGGTAAAGATCACTTCAACGAGCCATTGGTGTTCGAACTAAAACGATAATTTTGAACAGAAGTTATGTTATCTTAAAATGTGTTTTAAAAATATGTTTATAACATAAAGCATTCATAAATGCTACAGATGAACAAAAACTGTGGATTTCATCCAGAGTATATTAATTTCCTTGGGTAATGTATTACTGACAACCAAGAAAATGATTTCCAATTTACATATACCTCAGATAATTTTTGTATTGAATACGCAGTACCTTTACGTATATTTCCTGCATTTCTCTTGGATTTCCATTTAGGATGCCAATTGTAATACGGCAGCTGCCATTGCCTCGTCAATGTCACGTGTTAACTTTTCTCGTCTTCCGTTACTCATTGATACCAGCCTCTCTTCCCCCACGTTGTGGCCCGAAGACATCACAATCCTTACATCAATGGTGACAATAATCATACGTTCCGTAGTATTATGGAGAAGGGGTCCCAGACCAAAAGAGGACCTCTCGAGAAGCAGCACGTGGCAGTAATTTTCAAAATTCGTCGAGTTATGGCGGAATGCCGCATGGCTCGAAGGAGATTCCTGGAGGACGTAGGGGTGGGTGGGGAAGACACCTTCATAACAGACGCATTCTTCCGACCCGGGCCTGGAGCGCCCGTCTTGCCGTGGATAAAGCAAGAACGCCAGAGCCTACCAGCTTGGGCCACCCCTTTTTGCGCAGGAAATGTGGTATGCACAGCGGACAGCATGGTTGCAGATGCGGAAGGGGCTCATATCCCGAAAATAGAGTTTTTCGACTACGTTAAACTCACAATTCAACTAGCACTGAAGAGACTGTGTACGATTCTTAAAGATAAGAAATTACATCAATAATTGGTAACAGAAAATATCAACATCACATTTATCGTAGCGTGAAGCTTACAAATTACGTTTATTAATTCACAAAGAATTTATAAATCTATTATCACTTTCTGTTGTGGCCGAAGCTACTGAATGAGATAACCTACTGGACGTTAAATTGAAAATAGCAGGCTATTCTTTCACTAGACTAATGATTAGCTTTTATGTTCGTTTAAGCATTGAATGATTTAAAACAAAAGTAATGGCTGCTTAATACACCGGGATAAACCTATGTAATCTAATCACAGGTTGATTTATTTTCTTGTAGCGTTTTTCTATCAATGTTCATTATTAATGTGTATTGATATATTTTATTAGACGTGCTCAGATCAAGAAACTAATTTATTTGCTGTTAGCAAAGTATAAAATAGTTACTCAGCACAAGCGCCATCACCCTGCAGCAGATTATTGTATGCTTCCCATGAGGACATAGTAAAACTGATAAAAACTATACTGTAAAGTTATTACTTATTTATGAGTGTATTTTGTTATTTCCACAGTGACTTATAGCCCATTGTATCATTTGCTGAAAATAAAATGATTAATATACATGTATACACCGCAATCAATCTTAGTGACTTTTCGAACAACTGGCTTATGTCACGTAATTGCAAATGCATAAAAATGATCTCCCTGGTCTACAAATTGTGGACTAAACATGTGTAGGTAATTAAAAAACCTTAAATTCTTAGATATCTCGCAACGAAATTGTATGTAATTTTTACGCCGCAATGAACGTTACAAAGAGGCAAATGATAAATCATATTAACAGAAAGAGGCAAAACACTTTATTGCATTCCTTCCCCCCCCCCCCCTCCCCCAATTGATTTTATTTTTTTACTCGCTATGTAGTTGTTTTAAAGTTATTTGTTTCCTGTGCCATTAAATATTAATCAGTGTATATCCTGATAAGAAAGCGATACTATGGCTAACAGATTTTTGCTGCATATGAACGGTGTTCTGAGATGTCTGTCTGTCAGTTTTTACGACGAAAAATTTCTCAGAACTGACTAAATATGGTTGCAAAAAATGTAGTACTGATTATACGTTGATATTTTATGGGCCCTAATGCCTTTGTTGTCACAAATTCATGATACAATTTCGAATCATTAAAAGTTGTACACTATCTCTTCAGTGCACTTCTCCTAGCTTAGTTACAAGTGTAAGGTGTTTGATGACTCTCATTATCCACCAAGCTTTATTACTGTGTACTGAATTCCTAATATCAAATTTTGTGTTTCCTGAATCATCACTCTCTTGTAATAGCTTATCACAATAATTTGCAACGTCTAAACTGAATTCGCGGCTTTGAGTTTTGGAAACCACCTCAGAATATTAGGTTCGCAGATAAGTTAATTCAATAGATTTCAAAACGCCTATTCTGCTTTTATTCTGCATTTAGAATAAGTTTAAATGATTTTAGTTATGAATATTGTAAACTCAATAAGATCCAGCCTAATGATGGTAATCAAACGGAGATAATTGGCTGTATATGATTTTGTTAATGGAATTATACATTATGATTTTTTAAACGTTGAAGTATATACCTTAAAAATACTCAGAAATTACAAATTAGAATATTTAAATTAGATCAAAGGAAATTCAGAAAATTAGTTGATTGTATGAACAGTCCACAAATGCGAAAAATTAGTTAAAGTTGATTGTAAGGGGAGTCTGATAATTAACGAACACTAGTTGCTTTTATTCAATAAATACAGATATAATTATTTCCAATGAAACCTGACAGCACCTCAATAAATCTGAAAATTTCTTCCTCTCATTTGAATAAATGAAAAACTGTTATTTCTATTTCCAAGTGCATTATCTGTTAAAGCATCTTATAGCAAAGATTCTCTAATGGTAGCCAAATCTATACTACTACTTGTTACAATTGTAATACCTAGAAGGAATGGTCAGAATCACTCCAAAATCGGAAGATGTGCAGAGCAGTGGAATCATAGAAAGTGATTAAGATTGTACAGAGATGGTGTGCACATAGGCCCAGCAACGCCCTCTTTTGTGTGGTCGGCAGGTCAGTGTTACACCACACTCAGTCGCAGCGGAGCTGTCAAACTAAATGGAAACGTGCAAGGAGAGCCGGTATGCAAAGACGCAATATCAGCACGTCAGTTACAGAATAATTTAAATTAGGTTTTAATATTTTACGCTTATAAGAATTGCTTTGAAGATAAAACTGTACCTAGGCTTAAAAAAGCCATTTCAACACCATGTCATTTATATCTGAAACACATGGATTCCGTTTTTTTTTTTAAGTCTTGCACTACTGAGAGTCTCAATAAGCAAAATATGTATTTAATTAGAACCATTTAAAGTTAACAATTTTGCGAGAAATTACCTCCGAAGAATTCGGAAGGGTCACAGCTCCAAGTTGTAGATTTTAAAACACTATTACGATGCTGAATGTTCCGTAATCGATAATGTGCAAAGTAAACCCTTTACGTTTATTCTTGGTTCACTTGGAAAGATATTCCTTTAATTTGGACTTAACCGATTTCTTAATTACCTCGCAGCATACCATCGTTTTGAATTTGACCGTACTATAGACCTGTAAAGTAACTAATGCCACTCATTTAAATATTTTTTTACCCTATATTGCCGTGACATAAGCAGGATAATAAGAACAACAGTTACTTAAATTATAACTTGTGAAAAAAAAAACAGATAACCTGATTCTGTGAGAGATGTGCTAGACCGTTGGCAGCTGTTGCTGTGCACTTGACCCGAGTGATGCCAGGTCTGCAGGTCTGTGATCAAGCCCTCCCCAGCACTCGTGATTTTTATCACCCCTCCGTCCCTCCCCTCTTGCTCAAACACTGTGCCCTCGTACCCTCCTGACGGCATGTCTTTAGCAGGCATATTTTCGGACCTCTGATAAAATGACCGTTCACCTTCAAGGGAACATCAAAGGATTCCAGCCTTCTGGAGAAGGGAGGGGCTTCGCGAACAACGCTATCACATCCACCCACTCTGCCCTGCAGCATATTGGAAGCTGTTCGTCGGTGTTGCAAGTGACATTTTAGTATGCACTACATTCAGCCTTTGTGCCACCAGTAGCATAAGATTTCAGCGGTATCAAACGATCTATGGACTATGGAGCATCGATACAGAACTAACAGTATAATACGAGTGTTTTAGTACTGAGTAAAACCACTTATTCTTTCTTCTTCTTCAAAGTGTTTTCTCGCTTTTTACTCAATAATTCAGAATAATCTGTTTACCAGGCGGCTTTTCACCTTGACTGTCACTGGTGGAGGAAAGGATGTAAGGGAGAGAGAAACAGACAGAGAGAAGATAAAGTGTGTGAAATGGTCTGTTTAAGGGTAAATTTTGTTTGGGAAAGAAAGTGAATCTAGATTTTGAATGCGGTACCTCACAAACGTTTAGAAGCTTATGTAGGAAACTTGGGTCACAAGGTTGTTATGGAACAACAAATCAAAGTGTTACAGATCGTTATATACTGTAACATCCTGAATATTTCAACAAACGTCAGCATAATATTAGGGAAATTTTTTCTTTTTGAGTTTGACTGTGGAAAATAACATAACTGAAGCTTCTATTTCGACCCAGCATACTGTAGCATGCTACAACAGCAACGAAAACTTACTTGTAGTTCAGAGTGTCAACATAATTTAGATCAGAGTGACTTTAATCTACTATAGTTTTAGGTAGGGTATATTTTTAGCAGTTTTAAGATTATAATATACAAACACTAAAGTAGTATGCGTTTAAAGTTTAATAGAAAAGCCTGACATTCAGAAACAAGAAGGTTGTTGCATTATAAACCACAATTATATAATGACTTCAATAATACCCTTCAAATCAATAATGGGATAGATGCTGAAGAAAATTATGCATTAAAGTAAATACTTCATAAATAAAATAAGTTACAATCGACTAAGTTACTTAAATTCCTTTTTTAACATTTCGTTGAGCAAATCGTAGATCCTTAAGCTCTTTTTCTTATGCTTCAGCCTTGACATTTGTTTTTCTATGCCTAAAAATCATAATAACGTTGAATTGGAGTTGGTACTCTTTAAGGACAAATCTACTTTATCTGGATCTCAGAATCAATAATGACGAATGCTTTTATGTGATGGGATGTCACGTCCGCTGCACTATATTCCTATCTGCGCTAATCACAGCTACGTCTAAAATAACCACTTTTACGGTTTGCACTTAGCTTGTTCCTATTCTTAATAAAACTATACGCCAGGTGCTAACGTCATAAAACAGTATATTTACATGATTAAAATATAATTTCGTCTTTTTACGTCTTTCCATAAATCACTCAGGTGGAAAAAGTGGATGGAGAAATTGATCGCTTCCTTAACGACTATACGCTAGGGAGCAATATTCGAAGGCAGCGGAATCGAATCCAAAATGCATGAGACTCATGCGGCAGAGGATCCGTCTAAGGTTATTTCGAACTCGATAGTGGGTGTGAACAGCGTGCTGTTTCTCCATGTTGGGGGATTCGTTTTCAGTGAGTAATGTTTACTTTCTTTGCGGTTTTGTGAATGGCTGTACGTTATTTCTATTTACCTGTTCGTTGATAGCGGGTCTTTACTACTATGCAGCTACAACACTTCGTCTCTCTGTAATTTAGGCAGAATATGTCCAACGTTGGTTGAAAGTTGTAATGTGAAACACGGTAGATCTTCTGAGTCTTCAAATTCATTTCGAAAGACATGCGAATGGCATACGTCCATGGAGTCCTTCCCAATTCTTCCGATAAGCACTCAGCACATTCTGTAGTTTTACAGATTTTCGAGTAGCTTGTTACATGCTACTTCAGTTATCAATCAAGTTAACATGTGTAATTAACACTACTTTATTACAGTACACTAGTTGTCAAATATGTATAATTTCCTTGGAACGGTTATAACCTAATATATAATGATGATATTAAATCTCGTATATACTATTACAACTTATTACCAGCATAAATAAATAAAAAATAAAGATATATTTCTTAGACATGTGGGTAGCCTAATGATGAGAGAAACATGATGGTGATGTCAGTTAGAGTTTAAAATTACTGCGTTATTTAGAGTTAAAGTCAAAGTGTATGTGAGATGCCTTCAGATACTATTACAGAGAACACAGGAATTATCGTATGATCTGGGATGCCCATTTGCAACCCCCTTCTCTGAGGCTGAGGTAAATGACGGTAATTTTAATTACCAGAAACAAAGTGATGAGTGTGCGTTTTTTAATATAACCACAATGAAGCTCTATGTGATCTACAGCAGTCATGCTCAAATTCCTTACTTCGGCTGTTCCATTAAAGAACGAAGAGGTCTAGACTAACAAATTTTTTGTATCCGTGTTGAAACATATAGATACAGCAATAAAAAATATTGTAGGGACTATCTTACAAAAGTTCCTGGGAGAAAGTAATTCAATGCTTTACTTATTTCTCAAAATATCTAAATTAACAACTTAAATGTGGTCGTAAAAAACCGCTTAACGTTAATGGTACAGCAACTATACGTTTTAAGACAACTTTTTGGAGAGATCCATAGTTTGAAATGATGATGCCCATCAATTTTGCCTCCATAAACATTTATATATTTTGTTAAGAGAAGTGCTTTTATTCATAAGTTAAGAGTCTGTGTACCACGACTGATTCAGTTAAGCATAGCGTGGAGAGCATGGCATTAATGGTATGGCGCTGCAAGTTGTAAGGAAACGAAGTTTCCTCACTTTGATTATACATTTATATGCTTTAAAATATGATCTGTGCCTGTTATACAGTTCTTATTTGAGAAGAGTTATTAGCAACTCTGACGTGGCTTTGGGGAGACGGAGCATCTGTGGTTGTTAGGGTTGCCAAGCAGTTTCTGATGGTAGCAGAGAAGAGAGATTCTGCTGGAAGAAAATATCGTTGTATTGTTATTTGGAGTTAGTGTAAGGTATTCACTATGAAGACATGAAAAATAAACGTTTTTACTGAATATATAATTTATTAATATAACAAGAAATCTTATAAAGTACATTAAAATCAAGTGATCACGCGTGGAGTATTTTTCTTGTTTTAAGCTTAAGGCTTGTTTACAGCATGACCATAGTTTTTTTAAAGAAAAAAAGCCAATGAAATATCCGGTAAAAACCAAAAATATTCACACCGCAGCAATGTCACTTTTAACAGAATATACTCGAAGACCTTGATGTAAGACACCAGTAATGAAATAGAAAAAGAGGACTCAAGCGAACATAATAAAGAATTGAAATGAAAGAATATTTGTAACCTCTATACGAAATTAACGCGGCCTAGATGGAGTCCTTATTGTAAATAAATAAAACATTCCCTCCGTTAATTTGAATTTCTGCTAAACAAGAGCAGATTGTTATAATAGTAAACACTGTTTTTTCCTTCCAAGGAAAATGTGTATCTCGCAAATAAAAAAAGGCAAAAATAACTAGGGGCCTGACACGTACGGTTGCTGTATATTTCACGCAGAGTGCGTGAGCGCCCTGTGAATAGGCTGTGCGGTATCGAGCGCGTGCGTTTTAGGGAGCGGTCGTGAAATACGCTGGGTCGTGGTGGCTGCAGGCCAGCCAGTTACTGCTGATTAAAATCCCGCTCGGGGACGGTTTGTTTTGCGGCCTGTGCGTTCCGCCCGCCGACCAGCCTGATTGTGTTCTGCCGCTGCGGCGCCAGAGGTGTCAACCAACCACCTGACCAGTCGGTACAGTCACCCACACACGACTGTCGTACAAGGTACTTTTGAGTCTCCACAACCCACCGTTTTGGTTGCTTTCGTTTAAGCACTGCCGTGCCATACTCGAGGACGCACAGACAACCAGACGACCAGACAAGTTTCAAATCTCGAGTGTATGCTACAGACAAGCCAGCTACATTGAGTCACACGGTGCCCGGCATCTGATACTGGGCTAGTTAGGACAAGTACCGGTGGTGAACGTTTTCACCATTCGTGACATGATGTGTAGGGTAGGAGACTTCTAATCACTAAAATATACAGTTTGATCTGTAGAGGACATAGAGCGCCGATGGTGGTGATTCATCCTTCGGATTAGGGTCACTAAGACTGGCGTCCAAGGTGGTGCCTTTCGGAAGAGTAGACCTACATAGAACTACACCTGATTTAACTCTTTACCGTCCTATATCTCTCATTCGCAATAATACCAACCTACAAGGATGAACAGATACCTATCCTTCGGGAAAATGAGGTTTCGATCTCCGATCATGCCTACCATATTTCAGTTTTCCAAGGTTTTCCTACATATCATGATGGTTGTTTCCAGGGCCGGCATTGGGGGGGGGGAGGGTAGGCGGGTCAAAAGTGTACCCGGGCCCCGCCATCTGATGGGGGGCCCGATCACCGACTTAGGGCCCTCAGGCCATGAAGCCAAGAATATGCCCAATGTCGCCCTTTTACCCCGGGCCCGAAATTCCTAGCGCCGGCCCTGGTTGTTTCTACAGGACATGGCTGAACTTTTTCTCATTCACCTCACCCTTCCAACGCTCTTCCGACGGTATGACTTTAGGACCATAACAAACAGAACACAACAGAAATAATACACTATATTGAACACTCGACCACAGACACACACAATACAGTAATACATACGAGTATATAACAGTGACACGAACTCTATAACACACTAGGAAGTCACAATAGGTCACGTCCTTCGACATACCACAGACGTTTCGAGGAATTTGACAGTATTTTCCCCTGGAGAGGTGATACGTCCCATAGGAACAGCCTAAGCTGTTATTATACGATGTTCTTTACAATCTTTCGTAAATCTTGATTACGATTTTTACACGGTTTACCATTATTTCCTAAATAACAGGACTCTGCATTTACTTCGCCTATCATATCTGATCCTGTTTTTATTCTGTTTAATCTATTGATATTCAGATATCACGTAATTACTGTGCGCTTACTACGAATCTGTTGAAGAAATACAAATTACTCGTACGACAGATAGTAAAAGATGTCTTGAATAATATTCTTAGTTTATTCATATATTTTCCTTGGTGTTAATTGTCCGAACCACAAAAGGCTCCCAGGGTATTTTACGTATTGAAATGAAACTTTCGCAGAGTTCCAGATGGCTGTAAATATTCCATGCCTGGCCGAGAAACGATCCAACGAACTTCTGTTTTCAGTGCTGGCGTCTTAATACTGAAATATCAGATATCTTTACTGATAAGTAAATAAACAATACATGACTTTTGCCACAAGTTACTACCATGATCATCGTACCAAGCGATTAGTCTGAACTGAATGTTCGTTCTCTCATTCTGCCCAGCTTATAGCGGACCGCCGCGCAGGACAGACCACGTCACATGAAAACGTTTCGATTGGCATACTGTATGTCATGTACTAGCGAAGTAAACTTGTTTAGTGGAAGTTTTTACTGTGATTTCTTTGTATGGTAACTATAAATAGGCCAACAAGTGGCTGTTTCGTGATAAAGTTCGATACTACTACCAAGATATATTTTAGCTTATTGCGTTTTGCGGCGTTTACTCCAAAGTCTCTGTGACCGAAACTAGAACAGAATATTTTGAGGTCAGTCCCAGCCTCTGGGCAGCGTCGGTGCTACCCCACAGCAGTGCTCCCTCTCCCCAAATATCTCAGCCACCTGCTGTTACTCCTCCGTCCTTTTTCCTTCCACTGTCAACACAGTGTGATTTGTTTCTTTTACACTTTAAAAGTCCATAACGACCAGGAAGTCAGGCCTAAGAACTGTTATTTCTGGGACTAAAATGGGGCCAACTGGTTTACGGCAGAGTATTCCAGTTTGACGATCCTATTATGTGGGGAATTAATGTTTCTCTTTGAAACATCAAAGAATGAGGGAACATAGCGTCACTCTGGGCGTTTAATAACGTGAGATTGTAAGTTATTAAACTTGGTCTATAATATATTCAAGTAATAACTTTCTATGTAAACGG
The DNA here is from genome assembly GCA_031002005.1 of Vandiemenella viatica. NCBI lineage: Eukaryota > Metazoa > Arthropoda > Insecta > Orthoptera > Morabidae > Vandiemenella > Vandiemenella viatica. The sequence continues at coordinate 197,338,046 of CM061920.1, forward strand.
ATGATAAAAGAACACGAAGAATTGAAAATCTAGTTTTACAGTACTATTTACTAATGTCTCTAAGGCAACGGGCGGCAAAAGCGACGTTCGAAAGTCCAGCTCGGAAAATTCGTAGATCCGTTACTGTTATAACATAGGTACTATTAAGACAAACTAACATATAACAAAGGACCAGCTGGATCCTCGCTTCAAATAAAATTATGAGCGATCCCATTATACCATGGATTTACAGGATCTAGAGCGCCATTTTTTTCAGTTGTGCCATAGGTTACGTTATTACCGAGCAAGGTGGGTAAACTGTAATGCTCGTGTCTGGCGTTGAGGAGCACGTGGGTTCGAATCCTGTTTTCCATGGTGTACCGAAATAGCTCCAGGCGAATGATGGGTTGAGGCAAGAGTCGATGGACGAATTACTACCTGTTCATTGCCCCCAGTTTTTTCCTTCCTCAAATAATCTCGAAGAGACATAAAGCAATAAAAGAGATTACGTTGGACACCTCTACTACTTTAAGTCAGACTGCCGCATCACTTATCGACGCTAGCGGTGGCGCAACAGGCTATTAAAAGAATTCGTAAATTGCGGGAATAAACTCTCATTTAACTTGATACTGTTTCCCTGTTGGTATTATTATTGCAAAGTTTCATTTTACTTCGACATCTCCTTCTAGGTTTGTCCATTTATATCACAATAATCGTATGAAGACGTGTTCCATACGAGTATTGATGAGTCAAATAACTGCAAAGTAAGCTCATTAATTCAACAAAATAAGAGTCTGAAATAACAAGCTATGCAATAAATCATTTTAGCTCGATATTAAGTAAAAACCCGTGGCATGTAAATATGGAAAGAAATTTACTGTAACCAACATGTGTTAATGCCCAACAAAAAGGCACCGGTGATGACTCGAATGAAAAGACGAAACGTGAATGCAGATAAAAAGTATTTTATTTAGTTGTAAAATGGAGAAATGACACTAAAATAGTTAATATTAGCAACGAATAAAGAAAAAGATCTAATACATAGTCATGAGACCACATGGTGATAAGGTCTATGGTACGAAGCATACACTATAAGCTGCTAAGGCGAATGTTAATCAATCTAATTTTTTTTCCAAACTATAGTTCGCTTAACTTTTTTTCTGTTACCACATAAATATTTATGCTGACCAACGATACAAAATCGGAACGCACCGTATACAAAGTAAATGAACTAACTTGAGATTTGTTCGGATATACTCTGGTATCTACGTATGCATGTATGTATATTCGTTTGGACCAACCAGGGTCAAGTTAAGCCTTAGTTTGGCTTGAATTTGTTTTGGATACGTTCACACCCTTGTTACAACTAGTTTCTAGTCCTAGAGGGGACCTACAGTTTAGCGTGGAATCTGAAATGCGGAATCGTTGCAGCAATCTGTGCCAGAGGCGAAGGTTAGGTTAATAGCTAATTTTTTATTTTTTTTATTTTTATAAATGGCTTTTGGCAGCTAAGGCCATACAGCCAGCTCAATGTGTTATATTAAAGCTTCCAGTGAATCAGTTAAATCCAGTGTTTATACAGTCTTCAAAGTGCGGACGCCACAGGACGGACAGGACACACACACAGACACACAACACTTAACATCCATGCCCGCGGCCGGATTCGAACCGGCGAATTTCGGCACGTGGAGCTAGCACTCAAGCCCCTACGCTACCGAGGTCGGCCAATAGCTAATTAAAATCCCCACCGAGACAAGGATTCGAACCGGGGACCTTTCAGTCTCCATACAGACTCCCTAACCACTGAGTCAGCAGGCTGCTTTTTAACTACAGTGATGAATTTAAAATGTTTATGTCCTTTCTGCAATTGTGCAGACTATTTTTTCTTAATTGTTTGAGATGGAAAGCCTCAAGTGTAGTTTACAGTTCAGAGAGCGATGGTAGGCTTAATTTAGTCAGTGTAACTTCTATTGCAAAAATTACATTTTTTGTTCTTAAATAGGTTGAGCTATAGTGTTGACTTCGTACAGTGAGGGAAACCGGAGGGAAGACGTCTTCTTCTGCTGAACGGTACTGGCAGGAAAGTGTTTTGGCAGAAACGAATCACCTCTGCAGAACTGCGTCTGAGATAAATCAAATCGATGTTTGGCGCAGCCCCTCAGATTGTCTGTCCCCCGCGCATCTGGCGCACACCAGGGGGCGCGCAAGACGCCGCCGGCGACGGACACGGGGAAAAGGAATCGGCAATGAAGGGTTGCTTGTCCGTCTGCTGCGAGGTGAGATTAGCATAGAGGGAGACCGCGATGCAAATGCGCCTGCCGACAGGGGGGGAGACTCAGCAAAGGGAATGGCGGAGCAGCAGGCGGGGCGATAGCGAGCCGAGTTTATCGCTTCGCAGTCCATCCCTCATCAGCACGGGGGCTCTCCTGCCGACACCTGCCTCGCCTCGCCTCGCCGCGCGGCATACACAACGAGACCGGCCGTGCTGGAGCAGAGCCAATGTCACAACACTCCACAGACAGCAGTTTTATTTGGAGTGGAGGGAAGGGTGTAATTTATCCCTGGATTAGCCACACCTTAGAACGTTAACGCACATCAGACAGTGTTTATTTATGTACTAGTGTAAGCTCGTGACCTTTTTTCGCGTATCGCCACGGGTCTAGAATAGTTCTAGTTTTTACGATGAAAGATTATGACAGGTTGATCTGATCTAGCCAAATATAAGCTTGACCAGTGTTTCAGAGTAAATAAAATTTGTTGAGCTTGAAGAACTCAGAAACATTAATATAGGTAGGTATTAAACTCTATTGGTATGAAAATATCACTTCACTACTGAAGAAGTTAAGTAGTGCCACTTTTGCAATACGAACACAGCAGATCTAGAATAAACGAAAGAGGTGTACTCCTCTTTCATTCGGTGATGTCATATGGCATAATTTTTTGTGGAAACTCTTCACAAAGTAGAAACGTTTTCCTAGCACAGAAAATAGCTATTAGGATGTTGTGTAGGGTAAAACCAAACTTCTTGCAGACAACTTTTTTTAAAAACTCAGTATTCTTACAATGACTTCTCAGTATATATATCCTCTCATGTGCTTTGTCATAGATCATTTTAACCTGTTTACTTCTAATTCACAGGTACACAATTTCAATACAAGCAATAGAAATAACTTGCACAAAACACAAACATCTCTGTCATTAATACAAAGAGGAGTTAATTATTCTGGTATACATCTGTTTAATAAATTTACCAAGAGTATAAAACAGTTTACAGATAATGAAGATATATTTAAAGAAAAATTGAGAAATTATCTTATTGGCAACTTCTTCTACTCTATTCAAGTATTTGAACAAATTAATTAATTGTATTCAATATGGCTTTTGCAAAATTCAGTTGTAAAAATTCCCTTTATTTGTCTTTGGAACGTATAATTGTTTTTACTATGATTATGATTCATATTGTATGTATGTGTATTAACCATGACAAGTTTCACATCCCAGAGGTCCTTCCTCAGTAGGGATCCATGAAACAAGATTGATAAATAAATAAATAAAACGCGAACAGGGACGATACAGCAATCGTATAATTGCTTAAATAGAAACTTACTTGTATTTGACCCTTAAAGTTCACTCTGCAAAATTTAAAAAAATTCCTGTTTGCTTCGACAGCGGTTTTCTTTTTTTTTTTTTAAAATGAAATTATGGCAAACACTCATAATGTAATCATTGGTCATAGTATCTGTAAAGGCCAGAGAACTTAATACACATTCCATATTATTAAACAGTTGAGCAACTCCGAAGAAATTAATTTCCATAATACTCGATTCGGTAACACATTTGGTCTGATGTTCACTTAAAATAACCTAATAACTCACGTACAGCGAACATGAACAAAAGCCATTAACGAAAGTGGTCAATAAAATCCCTAAAAATCAAATAAACCGTAATGCATAAACTTTTGTCAAGCAACAACATTAGTGAAAATTTTAATTAGACTGAAATTTTTCCAAGCCGGAATAACAATTGTCATTTGTGGTTACAGCAGAGACCATGAGTAATATTTTTTAAAAAAATTTAAGTTGCTTTCATTTGCAAGATGTTACTGAAAAGCAGATCCACGTTTTTTCAGCCACAAAATTTATCACTATTTTTTTAAACTATGAAACGCTACGGAAAGCAAACTTAATGAATGTATTATGGCTATTAATTTGGAAGTAGATGCTTAGCTATTACATTTTGGACATAACTACGAATTTCTTAAAATGGTATCTCTGGTCACTATTTTGCTAGTGAAGGCTGGCCGATGACGACACCATTTTACAGCCAACAGCTATCAAGGTGATTGAATGACCTTACGAAATTATATAGTAGATATTAGTTGAGGTCAACTAGGACCACGTTAAGCATTCTTGCATTTGGATGCGAGTTTCATTTTCTTTTTGGTCCATTTGAAGATTGGGCCCGTTTGCGTTCTTCCGTCCACGGGGTATCGCGTCATCTTTTCGATTGTTTGTCTCAGCTTATCGCTAACTTCTTCCGAAAGAAATCGGTAAAGACTTTTTTAGTCAGTCCGTTTTCTTCCAGTAGTCTGAGGTGACCACAATATCGTGCCCGTGTTTTGCGGATTGTTTCAGTGATTTTCTCTATTTAACTCATGACACCAAGTACTGTTAAAGATATAAAAATGTAATTAATTGTATGTATTTGTAATAACGACCGTGGCTTATGCCACAGAGGTTGCAAGTGTAGTAGAATGTCGACGTTGAAGTTATTAAAGACTGGTCTGTAGTTGAAGTCTGTCAAATAAATAAACAGCGTATAGTGGTAAGCGAGATATTCGACCTATCTGGGTGCATTGTACGACTGGAGTGTGACAGGTTCATGTGTTATGCTTCAAATATTTGAAAACAGTAAGCGAAAATGAAATTAGGCTTAACAACCGTTTAGTTAGTAGTACAAACTGATCTGGAAGTGTGTTGGCGCCAACTGTATTTAGAATAAAGTCAAGAAAAACCCAATTGGATGAAAGGAACGTTTTGTGAGACGGAAGTGAAGCAAGGAAATACATCATTTTATTTTCGATAAGACTCAACAACAATAATAAATTATTAAATAGTCTTCTAATCGCAGGCATCTGTAAACTGATTCTTAAGTTTATGTGAAAAAAATAAATTAAGAAGAAGAATAATTCATTTTTTTCAATACGAGATCGTCATAAGTTCTCTAAAGATGTATGAAAATAATGCACAGTGCCTTATGAATTGATGAGCAAATTAGTTAATCTTTTGAATAACTTTAATTTTTGTATTCCTTTTATAACAATTTTACTGCTTGTCATTGTTGCGATCATTAGAGCGTGTGCGGGTGGGAGGCAAGGGGCGGAAAGAATTTAAGTATGGATTTTTGAAGGAACCATCCTGCCATTCACCTGGTGTAATTTTCGGAAACTACAGAAAACTTAAATTAGAAAGGCCACAATGGAGGTCAAACAACCTCATTCCTTCCACATGCCAGGCGAGAGTGCAAACCATTCGCCAATTCATGAGGCTGCAACATAAAATAAACCTGCAGTTTAAATAGATGTGAGTGGAAAAGTATATTTGAAGTGATAAGTATGTTTCACTTTAGATAACTCTCAATATGTTGAAGAGCTTATTCATATATAAATGACTGGCTAACGTAACGTATTGGTTACTGCAATTCGATATTGCTGCGTATTATTTGTTCTTTTCCCGATCTTCTTTCACTATCTTTGTTTTTAATTAAGAAACACGTAACTGGAACATTCAAGAGGTATAACTTAAAAAAACCTGATTATTAAATAAATTTATCTTAGGAATATTTACTTCTTCAAGCAACAGTTGTTCGGTAATATAGTGTCAAATTTGTGAATTAATCGAAATAAACGAGAAATAACAAACGGAGATATGACAAAGTAGAAAATGAAAGAAATTTTATGTACGGATTAAATCGTGAAGATACTGACTTAACTTGATGTAACTGAATAGACGTCGTAACTTATTAGAACCCTATTTAGACTGCAATATAAGATAGTAAATTATTTAATTTTAGGTCTATTTGATGTGTCTAAAATCAATTCATCATACATCTGTATATATTAATAAATCAATGTTTTAAATCTCCACAGCATTTCTGATAATCATCCAAAATTTCATAGCGTGAATTTGCTACATCAGACATACAAACCTGAAATATACCCGACTTTCACGAATCGTACTTATGGATATAGAACCTCTGCTGATGTCTATAATGTTTCTTAACGCGCTGCGACGAATATTAAGTTACTCGTTATATTAGCAAGGAAAAATGCATTATCTGTGAATCCGTCGAAGATACGCGTCACAGAGAGGGCCTCCCAGAAGGCAGCGAGAAGAGCAGCAACGGGCTGACGAGTGTGGAACGTAGGAGTAGATTTAATGGAACAAACCGTGTTCCGGAAGGCAGCCCTGAATACGTAATGTCTCCGGCCGGGAAAAGAAAAACAAAGTGTGTGGCAGCAGCAGGGGAAACGCCTGCCGGGCTCTTCTCGGAACAACAAAGGCATCAGCCAGCGTGACGGCGTGATTGCGTCACCTCACGGGAGAGTCTGCGACGCTTCCACCTCCAGCGAGTCTCACGCAACCAAGATGACACATATCGCAAACTAACATCATGACCTAAGGATATGCGGGATATGAGTAACATGGTAATATAATTGTGTCCAAGTTTTCCAGTGTTTATTTACGTCTTGACGATATTTAAAGCAAGAACTGAAGATATGAGAGGGATTGAGTGTCGTCAACAGTTTATGAATCTTGGAAGTCTTTCCGTCATGTTTGATGAAAGACCGGCTACATAATTATATAATGCTACTCAGCGAGAATGATGTCTCACATAACTGCGATGAATATTTATTGTCAAATTTTCTGGATTATATCGGGACCGGAATCACTGTTTAATTTTTTGTTTTCTGTAACTTCGGAATGAAGGATAGAACCGTTTTGGAATCACCGAGCCTGGTGGTTGAGCTCTAACGCTATGGCCTGGCATTCGGAAGAACGTGGGATCAAATCTCTGTCAGGCCATCCAGATTACGGGTTTCCATGGTTTCTCCAGGGGAAAGCAGGGATTGTTCCTTGAAAAGGCCATGGCTAAATTCCTTCCCGTTCTTATGAACAATCTTGTTCCACCTCTAATGATCAACAAGAAATAAAAATCGTGTGTTTGTCTCTCCTTTCTGTCAGTTTTATTAATTCTGTACCATTTAATTTAGAAATTTTTAACTGCATACTATTTTAGTTATTAGCAGTTGAAACGCAATTATAGCGTACATGTCTGCAAATCATTGTTGTTTATAGCGGGATTGAAGTTATTTGGTAATTTTTGTGGGTATGAACTGATAGCTAGCAATACGCGGAATCTACAAATATTTGGTATATATTTTTTTTACAGTATATTAATGTTTTATGAAATGTCATAGAAAGATAAACTTTTCCCTACAGTTAAAAAGCTATTGATCGAAAATTCTTTTTTAATTTACCAAAAGTTTATAGGAAAGCCATGTGTTCTGCGGTTTATAAGTATAAAATAAAAAAATCGATAATTTGAGCAAATTAGATACTTCAGTAATAGTGTTTTTGACCAAAAATCATATATTTCAATGTATGGAAAATTTCAAGACATTTCCAAACTTAAATAATAAGTCAATTTTTTTACTGAGACCCAGCTGACATTTTTACTGTGTTTGGTTTGTAAATAACGTTTGAAAGACAATGTCAAATAAAGAACAATAAGCCCTATTTAAAAATCAATTCTTGAAATTTATGCTGTTTATATATTTTTTAAAGTTTTACAAAATATTTTTAGCGAATTTAACTTAATGCACAATCTGGGTACAGGAATGTTGACAGGAGTTCCTTTTCAAGAATTATTCCAGAGTATGTTGTGTCCCGTTGACTGATATTGTGAACACATCACTGAGTAGTCTGGCCCTTGTCACGGGGATAGCAGAGTCGATTTCCGGTGATGTAAGAAATTTTGATCTCTCAGTACAACAAAGTAGTAGGGATGGTGGTGTTCTGGTACTAGTAATCATACCGTGGCAAGGTACCTGTGCTGAATCGCGAATCTACACTGCGTTTGAAATGGGGGCTTACGCACTGTGATGGAGATGCGTCCTTTGGATGGGCGACCCCTAGTGCCCTTTGGAAGAGTAGGCTTGAAAGATCTGCTACCGATTTTACTTTCTCTCATCATCAACTCTCGCGGACAACACTATAAACATGACACCATTTCGTCACTCACAAACGACACTAAATATACTGTAAAAGCTAACCTAAAACGTTAACAGTTTCCTAGGAGGTTATTGTTTAGGTTTAAAAAACTCTATTCTCACTGACTACACCTGGGAAACCGGGTATTGTGCAGAACTTCATTATTATGTTTTGTTGAGTTAAATTAAAATTATAGAATTTCGGAACAAATTCTTTTGTTTTGTAGGTAATAATAAACACCCATTTTTTTCAAATTTCATGTTTCATTGTTAGCTTAGAATATCCACTGTGCGGTCTGGCTGAGAACGTAAGACAGCAATATCTTACAGTATAACCGTGACTAAAGCTTAATACTGCACAATACATGTTCGGTTTTTTATCGTTTGCACTGGAAACTTGCGAATATTACCGCTGATAGCTTTTCCACAGACAGAAATAGCAGCTTTGACCTTTTAAGTTCACCCAGCTTTTGTTATGCCTCATTGGAAATGAAAATATTACTAACCAGAAATAAATTACATAAATCGCTGAGTTTGCGAATGAAACATAACAAAATCCAATTAGCTTATGTAGATTACACGATTATTCTCTAAAAGTACATTGCATAAATGTAGGTCGCCATATGTTGCGTTAGACTAAATGGAACGAAATCTAACGGACTATACTCATCAGATACACGTTACTAAATACGATAATAATTAAAATACTATTTAATAAACATTGGAGGCAAAGGTATCAAATAAATAAATTAAATTCCTCATGGAATTTAGTGAAAACGACAATGTGTTCGAGACAGTAATTGCATATTACGTTAAACAAAAAATGTCAATTATGGCCCCAGTCTCACTATTAAAAAAAATTTACTGTATGATCACACAAACAGCAGCGCACACGTATAAGAGAAAACGATTAATGCACAATAGCGCTGAAAACAGTAAATACAGTCTTCGATGTATCGATTAAGGAATTGCTGCAATCTTGAATTCTAAACTTTGACCATATGCAATAATGCTACACTACGCTCACATAGAAAAATACAGTAAATTTACAATGGTAATGTGATAAAAACACAGAATTCGTTTAAATCTGCACTGTGTCATATTTTCCTTGTCGTTAATTATACAGTATAATGATTAGCAAAATAAAATATTGAATAAAATGCAGTGCGTCCTCTTACGTTAACAGTAAAACGAACAAGCGTATGCTTTTTGTTTTCTAATTTCATGATTGAATTAAGTATTCGTGGAACTCTGGTAATTATTAATTATAGTCTTATTGCTACATTTATGGTGATTTTATTTAAAAACAAACAAAATTAAATTAAATCTTGGTGTCAAAATAATTTTTGTCATCTTATTATTAAACGTTGTATTTATCTCCCATTCAATTCAGATTTATAGAAAATCATCGAATCATGAATTATCCGCATCCGTGGACGAGTCATTGTTTGAGGCATACTTCATTACATTTACGTCATGTTTAAAAGATTCCCCAGGACCTACAGTCAGTATTTCTGGCACGTTTGCAACAATAACGCTTGTTCGTTCTCTGCTAGGACACATAGGAACCTAATTACTTGCACTTGTCCTCGGAACGTCCTGGCATCTGCCTCCATTGCTATTCAGACTTCTGTTCTACCGACTGTCTCAGCAAAAGGTTTAGGTTTTCGAATTCAGTTCAGTTTCGAGTTTTACATCAGAGCATTATTTTGTGGAGAACGCAATACTCGACTCCAGGAACTGAGAACTTTACATCTCATTAGTAATTGTAGCATCTGTAGCGTGTCTCCCGCACAGCACGCTCTTTACGTCCAAACAGTTGTAAACCATCTATTACTACTTTCGTCCTTACACACAAAACCCACTTCACCACTTTTCCGTGTACCGTCAAGCACTGTCCCTCCAACTCGTATAGTCTCTACTAGCTATCTGTTTCTACTGGCTCATAATCCACCAAGTACTGCAGGGCAGTAATCTTCTCACAACGCAAGGCGTCCAAAGTCCCGAGACCGAAATGGACAGAGAAAGCAACTTGCACCTGACTGAGGGAGTCAAGTCCAGCTCTATTCCTCACAGTTGTAAGTAACTATTCGTTTGTAAATTATGCAATTATTTGACTAATTTCTGAAAACGGAGTTACAGCCGATTTTTATCTTAATGTCTATAAATCTACGATCTACGGAAGTGTCACTTGTTTTGTATATACAGGGTGATTCACGAAGATATGGAAATATTTTAATATGTTATTCTGCAAGCAAAACTAAAGAAAAAGGTTCATATAAACATAGGTCCGCAAATGTTTAGTTACGGAGTTACGGTTAATAAAAGATTTTGCCCGAAATTTAGCAACCTCGCTAACATGAAGCCATCACAAAACTGTACGAGGTTACAGTAAAGCACTATTTCTATTCGTTTTGTTGTTATTGATCTGGTGAACGTAATAAAACAAGTCCCAGACGTGTACCTGCAGTAGTTTTCCAGAAATTCCAGAGAAGCAAAGAAATAATTTGGGAAAATTTGTAATTTATTAACTACTTGGTACAATTTTTTAAATTTAAATTCCAGAATATTGCACAAGTTTTTAACAGAAGTTGTAGAGAATTTAATTTTCGAAAATGATGGTATTAAAGTTAATCTCTGAAATTTCTGGAAATCCCTTGAAAATTTTGTGTTTCTAGTATTAAAAAGTAGCAAGCAAGTATTCTCATACAGCTCCAAAAGAAAGTGAATTGACGTTATTTAAACTGAAATAAAGTATTTATGAATCAAATGCTGGAACGACTACTAAGTAAATTTATAAGGCAGGATTTAGTTTCAAAAGATGGTAACCATCAAATGTCACATTGAAATGCTGTAGAATATTCAAACCGGTATCCACTAAAACCTGGAGGTCACAGTGCCACGGCGTGAACAAGTGGTTGGCTGCAGGATCTGTGGTGGTGGAGGAAACTGCTGTGGGGGAAAGCGCAGCAATAGTTTAGGCACAATCTCGTCGTGAGGGACCGAGATTCAAGGCTCCCCTTTTTTATTCAGGCGGCTGATAATAGAGAATTAATGTTGTTAGTGCGTGTGCCACTGTGAAATATGCCAGGTTGTGCCAGCCCTTACACAAGACTGCCAACCGAGCTGCTCGGGGCGCAGCAGGCTGTTTATCTCTGGAGGGACGACGCCACTTCTGGGCGGTGCGCCGTCCTTAACGGAGAAGAAAAATAAGCTATTGATCTCGCTTGGTAAACACGAAAAGCCGGTGGGGCGGGGCGCCAGTCACAAAGGTGAACGCGTGTGCTGGCTGGTGGAGCCACGGCCCGAGGTGAGGCAATTTCCTGCAGCGCAGCGCCGCACAGGAGAGCGGAGCATCAGATGCTGCTCGGCTGGCTTTCAAGGTGCCCGCCGCACGACCTCTCACAAGGCCGAACTAGTACTGTACTACTTAACTGCCTCAAAACAGAAAATCTATAATTTAATAAGTGCGAAAGTAACTCTGTCTGTTTATAAGGTTTTCACGAATAAACTGATTAAAACTGATGAAACCTGACAAAGAAATTCTATGCATCATTAGCAGGGACAAATGATACTTTTTTGGGGATAAATCAGATCATTTTTAGTGAAATTTTGAAAACTAACCGAACGACAATAGAAAGACGGATAGTGTGTGTCAGTCTCTGTAATGTTATATCAAGGTTTCAGATCTTAGAGAAATATACATGAAAACATTACCTTAAAAACGGGTAAATATGACCTTAAAAGAAAAATATGAACAAAATATAAATTTACCATCCATCAAGACATGCTCAATTGTATATATATATATATATATTTTTATTTTTTTTATTTTTTTTGTAACTGCTTTACGTCTCTTTTTAACATCGAGGTCTTTAGAGACGGAAAAGGATGGGGGCCAAGGATGGGGGCAAGGAATGGGAAGGAATTTGGCCATGGCCTTTTGAAGGAAGCATCAGGCATTTGCCTGGAGTGATTTGGGGAAACCATGGAAAACCCAAATCTGGATGCCCGGACGGGGATTCGAACCACCGTCCTCTCGAATGCGAGGCCAGAACGCTAACCGTTACACCGCCCCGCTCGGTCAATTGTATATAATTTATTTTATCTAATAGTGTCGCTTTTATGTAGACAGATTAATTTAATTTCGTGGACTCACTGCAACATTGGGAAATTAATCACTTTGTTGGAGTCATTTTGATTTCACATAACTTAGAGAAAATTACGCTTCTTCAAATTCGTTTACGTAACTCCGTAGCTTCATACATTCAAAAAAAATTGTTTTCGGCATGGTGGTACTCACTGATCCACTGCAGATGTAACAGTAACTGAGGATATTATCAGAAGTCTTGGCGACAGTGTGATATTTATTGACGCAGGTAGACACACTCATGCTGCTGCTGCATTGAACATTAACATTTAGAGAATGACAGTAAAGAATAACTTTAATTCTTGACTGGTGAATTCTGATTACAGTGACGATTAGTTTTGTTTTTTCCTCCAGTGCACAATAGGAGTACAGATATGTGAATAATTATCTTAATTTCTTCTCACTTATAACTTCTAGTGAATTCCTGGTATTATTAAAAAAAAAATTTTTTTTTCTCAAAATATGTCCATAAGACCATTAATATAATCGTAATAGATCAAAACTAGGAAAATGGCTTGATTAGGCATTTACATGCCATATAAAAAATGTTTAAATATAATTAGAAACGTTTAATCAGTGTTTAATTCAGCATTTCAGTTCAAAAAGAAGGCAGGTAAAACATATGATTTGTCATAAAGATACAAACCCTAGTTATATCAGTCACTCAGACTCTGTTTCTCTCGCAGTCAGTTTGTGGGACACTTTAACGTAACGTACGGTCCTCTATATTCAACTCTAGCAACAAAGTTCAAAGTCCATGCGTAAGAAGCCGTGGGTAACAGTTAGTATCCCCGTACGATCTATGAGTTTTTTTCGCTGATAAAATATTGTGCACTGGTCATATTTCAATAGATTTTCGGATTCTCTTACATCTGTGGATTGAAACATTTAATTATTTCCATGACAATACGTATTCTAAAAAAAATCACAATAATTTGCGACTTCTTCAACAGCCATTGTAAAAACTGAAAGAGGAATCGAATAATGTTTACTACAACTGCTTATGAGCACTTAAAAAGGTTACTAGCTACATAGTGTAACTAGTCGTGAATTGATTTTGCGTAATTGAGAATAAGATTACATGTACTTTCTGACTAACAAAGTTCTCGAATTATTTACATTTTGTTTCATTTATCAGGTGTAAAATAATTTTGAAATGAAACTTCTTTGGACACGGTTGCTGCTCATGCGCAGAACGTTGCGGTGCATGCGCCATTGGAGATTCTGTGACGCAAGCAGCTACGATACTGCCCGCAGTCATTTAAAATCATGTTAAACAGTGATTATTCGCTACATCGTTTTGTGTTCACATTACGCATTACATTTTCTTTGTATGTATGTATAAGTGTGATTATGTGTATTTAATGAACACTAAAAAGTGTTAAAGCTTAATTTTCTTTAATACTCACCGAAAACCACGTGACGTTGTCAGACTGTTTATTAAGTATGAAGGAGTCGCCATTATTGCATACTGATTCACACTGCAGTATTGTTAGTTGCATTTTTGTATATTAGTTGTTTTTTGTTTATGTATCTTTGTTCGATGAAAATGGTTTCATTATATTCTCCGATCATTGTTATGGTAAGAAAAGACACATGGAATCACATTTATATCGCGATACAGTGAATGGATTGATAGGTGTAAAATCTTTCATTTTCGATCAAAAATGTTAACATTCGTCTTTACAATTGAGGAGTGACTTATTTTAGCCCCTAAAACTACTTTAGTAATGAGCCAAAAAGCTGCACTCAACGTTACTTTTGACGGGAAAAAGTTCTTATGATACATCTTTTTTTTTTTTGTTTAAGTAGAGGTTTCAGAACTTCCTTTTGCATTTCTAAATATTTTCAGTTTTCGATTCTTCCTTAATGTGTGAGGAGTGGTTGATAATTGTCTGTTTTCCCCGTGTGGGGAGATGCTGCTAATTGCCACGTGGCCAGGCTGTTTTGAGATATTCACCAAGACAATGGAAGAAGTCGGATTGTGATACTTAAGAAACATATGAAGTTGTTAGAATATTAAATTTTTACCTGAGTTAGAAAATTTTATTATATTAGTTATTTGAGACTTAATAATAGTAACGATAGTTAAAAAGCAGTATAATATTTTACAAAAAGTAGTGTAGGGAACTGGGATGTATAGAGATGTAAGGAGACTTTATGAAGATGGTGATTTACAAAGGTTATAGTGCCTCTCTTCCATACGAAAACTGTATTGTTGTGCTGTTGTCAATCGTTATCTCCCCTTACACTGGTTAGTTAGAGCCATAACTTTTTTTTCTTTCATATGAAAAATGTACATTGCTACTCCAATTAGCTAAGATGACTGCCGGGAAAACACCACTTGTAGGAATTGCTATTTAGTGTGCCCTAATTAGGCTGGTAATTGAGTTCGCTTGCTCCGCGTGGGAGTATGATGCTAATTGCTAGGTGGGAGGTTGTAAGGGCAACAGAATAGAGCACTAAAGCGGGCACTACATCCGCCAAACCGTTTCACGATGAGCCAGTAACAGGGAGTTTCATTGAAAGATTCAGGCAACATACCTATATATTCTATAACGCAGCACATCACTCTACCAACCTACTGGTCAGCAGATTGGTCTGATACAAAACAGGCGCTGACAGATATTAATGAGCTGCCATTGTAGATTAAATCTAAGGACTTGCAAAGTTTATGAACCTAATTATCAGCATTGTATTAAGATATCTGCAAGCTGAAGCAGGAAAGAAAAATTCATTCGAAAGTATGCATTTAGTTTCAACTTCTCACACTTTTAATATTGCACATATACCGTCTTTCCGAATTTCCTTTTAATACTGGTCCTCCGTATACTTGGCAGAGAGAGTTTTGCATCAAGTCTTTAAACTATATTATTGATTTATTGTAATTTTTCCCCTTAATGCGTCTCTAGTAGGCTTAACAACTTCTAAATTAAAGTAAAAAGTTAGTATTCAAATCTTCTTGTTTCCTGCAATGCCCAATTCCAATCTTTGCATTTTCTAGTAGATTCTCTCATACCACAACAGATTACAAAGATGATGAATGTTTTGTAGAGTGCTCAGAAGAATCTGTGGAAAAATGTTTCTCCATTTTTCTTTCGGAACTATCATTCTTTCTGCAATGACGTTTTTTGAAATATCATATTGTTTTTAACGCTGTAAACATCAGCGGAAACAAGAAAAATTATGCTACTGGCCTATCTGTAGGGTGGGAAAGAAGCTGTCTTGCGATATTTATTGATCGACTTGCAGGAATGTTGCACAAAACGAATTTACTGTCGTAGAGATATTTTGCAATGCGTGACTTCTTGAAGTGACGAGAGTTTGTTAAGAACACCATTTTGTTTAGAGTAGAATTTAAACACAAAATATAATTGTATAAGGTAAGATCATACGGACATCAATCGATAATTTACTTGAATAACCGACACTGATGTCTTTGTTCCCGCTTATACATCACCACTTGTTTGTTGTTAATCACTTTGTGCACAGAGGATCACATTTGAGTTTTTATTCGTACCTAAAAATTGTATTATGGTCATTGATACTCACGAATTAAAAATTTCTGTAGCAAACCTACATGTTTCTATAAGCATTCTTAAAATCTTAATGGGAGCTTTGCATAGGAAAATCTAGAGATCTTATTTTTAACGGATTTCTCGGTAAACCAGAATTTGATTTCGAATGTAGATCAAAGCATACGTTATTTGTGTTAATGGCGATGCTATCTAAAATGATGAAAACCGCTTCGAACTAATTGAAATGCTGTCAGCTCACCAAGTGTACCGCTGAACAGTTCAAGAAATTTTGATACTCTATCCATCACAGGAAGGAGCAATAAGAGATATGTGGAAAACCATTGGTACCATTCATTGCTTTGATTAAATAATGACAGTGAAAACCAGGAAAACTACAATAGTTTTTAAGTCTACGTGGGATGAACGATATGTATTTGAAAGAGGGAGAGAGAACGAAAAGCTAATATTAGGGCATTGTTGGTTCTTCGTCGTAGGAAGGCAGTGAAAGGTGATTGACGGCATGCAATATTGCACTTAAAACGCAAACGCATTTTGACTCGTTCCTGTTCTATTTTGGAGAAAGCAAGTAAGGCAGTTCGGTGCTTTCTGTATTTTTGTAGTACGTCGTTGAAGTAAACAGCAGGAAGGTGGCTGCAACTCGATGACGAGAAAGGAAAAATTTGTCAATAATTCGACTATGACAGTGTGTAATTAAGATTTGGAAGCTGATATCATGACACATGAGTAGTATTTTTCTTTAAGTAATAATTCAGTATAACTTTTCAAACGGCAGATTTAGATGGATTAATTCACTCATTAAATGCAAAATAGTAAATCTTCGGAAACACTGGTTAAGATGGAAAGGCAATCAGTAGTATCCTGCAGATAAGAATATATGCATTAATCAGCAAATTATGCAAAGATGGATAAGGTTGTAAGTAAATTTCAAATTTTGATAAAAAAAACTATTTCTTCACAGAAGCCCTCCCTCCTCTTCGACCCAAACATAATAATCAAACTGTTAGTTCATTGAATCTCATCAAAAAGTAAGAATTACAATCAATATATTAGAAGTGTGCGCGTTCTCTAACATCATTTCGCATGTTGTAGTAGAATATTTTAGACGTTTCTTTTGCGTTAAGTTTTTTACGACTGGTCGTCTTCATTAAAACCAGATGAGAATTGTGGATAAAGAAGGAAACGGTTATGGGATTTCAAAGGAATGATTCCAGCATTTGCCTGTGTTGATACCGGAAACCATGCAAAATCTAAAACAATATGGCCACATTCATGTTTGAATTCGCGTTCCTCCTGAATGCAATGCCTGAGCGTTAACCGCTCACCGACCACTTTTCAGTAAACCGTTTGTCGTTGAATCCAAAATTAAAAATAAAATTTTCTTCGAGAGATCACGATTTGGGTTTGAACTCGCGTTTAGTGAATCGTATGGGGAACCTCGGATTGTCAGCTGGTGTGTATCTTGTTTCCCATATTTCCATGAAACGTGTTTTAGTTTTGCTACCAGCGAGAAATTACAGTAAAACACGCAATACAGTAATTGCTTTTGTCTATAGAGGTTGTAAAGAAATGTACAGTGTTGCCACGTTAATCAAATTTTGTCTCCATTATACTAATTGACTGCGATTTCTTGGCCTCAATTGATTGAAGTTAGAGGTCTTCAACGTATTGATATTTACTTGAATGATCAAAGAAATTGATGCTAAAATTTGTACGTACTGTTAGATTATCCTGCGCAAATCTCATTATCTCGGTCACCTTCAACTTAAATGAGAAAGTTTTATATCTTTTAAACTTTCATAATTGGAGGGTATTCAAACTTCAGTTATATCAGTTGTATCAGTGACTAGTCATGCCCGCTAATACATCCACGTACCGCATGTCACTGATAAAGTATGAAAGAAAGGTCGGATGCGTAAAATAAAGCGAAGTATCAGCCCTAATTTTTTCTCTATCTTGCATATGCTGCAATCCTTCATAATTTAGGTTATGTATAAATATTATAAACGCGTTTTTTCAATTATTTATTTTTACGAACGATTGAAACGACGATTATTTCTGAAGATTTTATAGTTGAAGATGATGCACACTACCGCTACATTTCAGTATTTGGGCATAAGAGAAATATACGTTTATATGCAAAGGTAAAAGCAACCATTAAGTCTTTCTTTGCTGCTTAGATCTAATGATCGTTTATATGTAAAGGTAAAAGCAACCATTAAGTCTTTCTTTGCTGCTTAGATCTAATGATCGTTTATATGTAAAGGTAAAAGAAACCATTAAGTCTTTCTTTGCTGCTTAGATCTAATGATCGTTTATATGTAAAGGTAAAAGCAACCATTAAGTTTTTCTTTGCTGCTTAGATCTAATGATCGTTTATATGTAAAGGTAAAAGCAACCATTAAGTCTTTCTTTGCTGCTTAGATCTAATGATCGTTTATATGTAAAGGTAAAAGCAACCATTAAGTCTTTCTTTGCTGCTTAGATCTAATGATCGTTTATATGTAAAGGTAAAAGCAACCATTAAGTCTTTCTTTGCTGCTCAGATCTAATGATCAGTACTTAGGGTATGTGGAATTTTAAACTTTATCTTGAGCAGTTGTGCAATCCATCTGTACAAAAAAATCTGCTGTAAGCCAACCCATAAGTCAGCTATCTACATATATGTAGTATCGTTCAAATGCATTCGTTATGTTTTAGTTAATTTGGAAGCAGACAAGTATGTTCTCTTATAGTCAGGGACTGTGGTTCTAACCGGGATAAAAAAAATATAGGATGCGTTAACCGATAAAATAAGCTGTGGTTTGGTTAAAATATATTCCTTATTTTCTATTTGAAGTGTCATACGCGCATAAAACTTAATAATTTTTTATTTTAACCTCTGACTGACAGTCAACTATGTAACTAACTTCGATAAGAAGTATGGTATTTTCTAACCCATGATAAGCTATCACTGCGCTTAGTTCCATTGAAATCTTTCGATTTGTTTTTGCGTGATGCGCGGACAAAGAAAGGGAAATTTCAAAATTTGCTGTTTTGTGAACTGTATGATCTGCAACTACGAAACTAATCTAGATCAAAATTATCCTTTGCGATAATCGGCAGCATCACTATCTGAATTTTCTTTAAAATCTGATTATCAGTTTTTGATTGATGCGCCAATGAACAGATAAACATACGCGTGGAAGGACGGACAAAAATTTCAAATTTTGTGGCTTTAGCCTCTTTATCATCATTACAGCACATTCAATTGCTTTTTTTTAAAGTAAATTTCAAGTAGCGACACAAATTTTCTGCAATATTAGTCATGAATAAGTTCTGACAGCATAATCTATAATTCTTTCACGTGTATAAATATGATATGTATGTAATATCAGGGTTTAGAATATTAATAGTAGTGATACCATACCATGTGGAACAATCGAGTTCAAAATGGCTGTACTGTAATGCACATGCTGAAGTTGTTTGGGACAACAGTATTTATTTTTACATGTTACAGATCTACAGGAATCGTAAACACGGTGTCAGAGATCACTGCTGACAACTTTGTAGTCGTTAATATTTTTTAAATCGGTTCTATCTGGCCTACTTATCATAGATCTTAATACTTACATCTAGAACTATACCGAGCGTGGTGGGTGAGTGGTTGACGCTCTGACCTCACATTCTGGAGAACGCCGATTCGAATCCCCATCCGGGCATCCAGATTTGGGTTTTCCATGTTTTAACCAAATCACTCCAGACGAATGCCGGGATGCTACCTACTAAAGGCCATGGCCGAATTCCTTTCCGTTCATTGTCTCCAGTCCTATCCCGCCTCTAATGACCTCGTCGACGAGGCGTAAAGTGATAAGTAAAAAAAATCAAGCACTTTGAACAGTAATAGTTTGTACATTCCTTCCCTTTGTACGCCTTGCAGTTGAGTTCGCTGCTTTGAGGGTTTATAGTTTGATCAGTTTCGAAAGAGGTCAATCTGTAAGGTGCAGTGAACAGTTTACAGCAATGGAAAACATTATTGACCCTAAAGAATAGAATCTAGGGTCGTTCCTGTCTTTTTTCATGCGCCATAAGACGGTGGAAAGACAAAGGTAAGGTTACAAAGACTCTTGCAGTGAGGTGAGACTCTGTACGCACAGCCAGATCCTGTGTTTCTAACAGACGCGTCCGAAGCAAATGTACGAGCAGGAAGTGGCCAAAGTTTTAAGAGGCTGCGCCGGTTAGGATTGCGGTGGAAATAAATAGGGTCGGAGCGAGCGGGGATTGCCCGCGCACGCCCTCCCGTCTGCGTGGCGGCGGAGTGAAATAGAGGCGGCGCCGCCGATGCGTGGCGCCCCCGTGGGGGGCAGCACAGGGCAGCAGAGGTAATTAAACTGGCGCGCGTTACTTCTGCTCTGTCTGTCTGCCTGCCTGTCGGGCAAGCGCGAAGGTATGCCTACTGGGCCCCTCTGTCGGAACATCCGCCACAACCCAAAGGGGTGTCGAGGTTCCAGAGGTGATGCGCATCTACCTCATTCCAGACTGTCACTTGCGCCTCTTGTTTGGTGTATGTAATTCACCCAATTAGTCAGTTATCTGGTGCAGTAGACGTTTCGTTTTGGATGCGTATAAAGAAATAAGGTTGCCTTCCATTAGGCCAAGTTTGGTCTATAATCTGAACGCTAAGAATGACGCGATGTGGATGATCAGTTGTTCAATTGGAGTCGTACTCTCCACAATGTACCATTTCACATGGTTTTCTCTATACAGCAACACAAATCTGCAAAAGAAGTGTTCCGTCATTTGGATTGTTCACCTGAGATTATGTTCTGTTCCTCAAATTTTAAGTTATTATTGAAAGAAAAGATGAAGGACAATCCTATTAAGATGAAAGTAGACGATGTCAAACCAAACATCTCTGTTGTCTTGTGCAGCGTGTTAGAGGAATATGATATCAAAATTAGTGATCTTGGAATATTCCATATTATGTGGTATAAAAACGACTCCGTGTCTGCCTGACTTTTTCCCCTCCAGGAGCCTGTAGAAACACTTGTAAGTAGCCACATAGTGACTGAATATGGTGAACAGATTTAAAATTTGAATTTTTAACTGAATAAATGTACTTTATCTGTGTCTGATTAAGTGTATAGTTTGAAAACACTACATCCCTCTAACTTTATAATCCTTTTTTGGCACAAGTCGTTGCTGTTTTCTAGGAGATTTTTCTAATATGATTTTTTAAACGTTTCCAACAAAAGTTTCAACTGCAGATGAAATACGTGCAGTATCTATCAGACAAGTTTGAAGGTGATAAGATGTTTGGTCTTTGTTTAATTACTATACTCATTTAGTTTCCAGTTTGATTTAACTTATAACGTACGATTCATACGAATAAATTACCATTCCTCTTCAGTAACTTCTGACTTATGGTATTATTCAAGAATACTTGTGACTATTTTCAAAAGCTGAGTTTTGCTTTCAGAGTCCTAAATGATCTTCCTAATATCAAATAAAATGGAATTATTACATGTTTTTTATTAAAACGGCCAAGATCGATTCATTAAATAGAGCTAGTAATACAGTATCCTCTGATGTAGTGAACTGAGAGACAAAATTGTTAATTTTTATTTACTTGCAGGTTAATATACAAATTTCTTATTTACAACGCTTTTCCTGTAGATCATAACACCAAGAAAGCGCGGTATGAATTTTCTCACTTTGGTAGAATGCTTTTATTACCATATTATTGCCAGTGGCCATAAAAGAAGTAATAAAATCTGTCCCCGTTTATACCTTACGTACGCTGTTGTTTTTGTCTGGACACATTTAATTGTTTGTCGGTCTTGTGGGCTAATTATAACAAGTTCGTTCAAGTCTAATGTTCTATTTCCGAGATGTTTGCTCAATTTGAGAACAGAGTGCGGCACTCAGTAACATGTCGGACATTAAATCTCAAAGAGGCGGATTGTGCTGCTAATTGGATTTCTGTTACCGTGTGGTTGAAATACCAACCAAGCCCTGTCAGCCAAACTGGCATATGTCTATTCATTTCTTATTATTTACAACTAACAACTAGACAGGAAACTCATAAACCACAACGTTTAACCCAATTTTTTAATTTCCTAACTTGCTGATGAGAGGAGACAGTTTTGGTAAAAATGTTAAATTTATGATTGTGTAATTGCTTTTATATCCAAGGAGATATCGATTTTTAAACGGTCCAGGTATGCAGAGAAAATTGAACTGAAAATTTTGTATAGTTCATGTAACATTACATTATTATACCTGCCGTATGATGAAATATAATATGGATACGATTGTTGGTGGCAAGAATTGGAAGTAACACAAAATTATTAATCATTTTTACTAGCAACGGTGTGATTAGGATGGACATTTGATTAAGTATAATTAAGATTTTAAAATTCCTTTAAATTACTCTTCAGGCAAACCGTCGATTACATTACTCCTGAAATTTTCAGTTTACGCAACTTTTCATAACGGAGCTGTATCAGTTTCATTTTCCTCGCATACAGTTATCCAGATGTATTCTCTTATCATACCTGTGTTATTTTACGTTTAATGTCTGCTTCTTTAAATTACAGTACTTTTCACTAGCTTGTTGCCCTTCATCTGAAAAAAAAAACCAACAAATTCGTGGCTGTAGATTTAATGTCCCGTTTTTCATGTGACTACTCATTTGTTTCGTAATCCGTCCCTCCGCGGACAAACACGCGAGATTATATGTTAAATAACGTGAGCACGGCAACAAAAAGTTTATCCTCAAAGCAGTGTCACCGCGTCCTGGAACGAGCATTTTGACGGCGCACAAACTTTTTATTTCCGCGTGTGTGGCGGTCCTGCGCAAGACACAAAGGACGACACTCAGATATTATTTCTGGGTGCTGTGCGGTGGCGAGCAACGGCCCAGTTGTTGATTCAGCGCGCTCGCCTCTGGCGCCGGGACAGGGGACCAACGCATCCAGCGTCCCGTGAGGTCTTCAAACAACACTGCTGCCCCTGTCCACCAGAACCACTCTCACAACCTGGTTTACACTCAACAGCGTCATGTGCAACAGGGTAGAAAAATTTCGTTTTATAGAATGTTTGCTTTCAGAGGGCTCTGTAGCAAGATCTAATATGCTCGGCATGTGGAAACAACTGATTCCAACGTTCAACCGGTTCCTCGTTAACCACGTTTCGTTACTAAAATAAACGACGCAGTGGATACTCAGAAACTATTTATGCGAAATATATATTCCCGCTGCTTTACCCAAGCGACCTTGGTATGCATAGCAATGGGTTTGCCTATTTTTTGTTTTAACAGCAAAGCATCAACGATTGTCAAATAGTGTCTTTGTGACCTTTAACGTAAAATAAATTCCAAAATTTCATTACACGTATTCACGTGTTAAGCTATATTACAGTTGTTTAATTAATATTTAAGAGTATTCCAACTGAAGAAATAAACAACAAAAGTCATGCAGTAAAAAATAAAAAAAATAATAATAATAAGAGAATCCAAATGGGGGAGTGTATATCTGATTGTTGCGTGATCTTTGGTGTATTATCTGGATTCACTGTGATCTGTGGCGCTATCTGTTCTCTAAGAATGAATTACTATTTATTGCTCTATCCCCCGATCACGTAGGGTCATACAATATACCACAAATTTTAAGCTAAGCACAAAGCTTTCAATCTGTAACAAACCCATCCAATTTGGATATGTAGTTTTTACATGATACGTGGACAAATGAACAGACATACGCAGACAGCTAACAAATTTATGATAGATTCTTGTTTGAAGCGCAAAGATAAATTGAGATTCGGAAATGATAAGTACCTGCGACTGAAAAATTATTGTTCGTTCATCATGAATTAATACAGTTTATCATTTACTGATGTAAATACTTGAGTGTAATATGTATTCATTGTTACCATAAGAACTTCGCCTTTATAATTTCAGTCTTAACGATCTGGGAACCCACAAAAACAATTTTGCCGTTACTACGAACTAGGAGGTCAAAGAGCCTATTGTTCGCTCAGTACACACGAGACTTTCCGTTGATCGTTTCAATTAATTAATTATTTCATGAAAAGTAATCCATCTCAGATCCATCAGAAATTTTAAACACAGTCATTCCTTTATATCATTGTTAGATAAGTCTTGCATACTTTGAACGATCTATCTATAGTCGAAGATTGCTTGGATAACTGTTTATGTAAGCAGGACAAAATGACTGGGAAATTTCTCTGATAGTTTTCTTCACGAAAACTTGATGTATAATTTTAGGCATACTCGTATCAAGATAATGTTTCGTCAACCACAGCTATAACTTAATAAATTCCAGACCCAATATAAGCATACGTGTACGAAGCTTCATTGACATATGACCATGCATTATGGGTACTTCAATTATTTTGTCGGCACGTGGAAATTAGTAGATCAGGTGATTGGATCCCACATGTATTAGCTTCGATAAAATATACTTAAACTTGCGCTCTTCGTACTGTCTGACAGCAAAATAACATCCTCACAGGTGGAGATGTTAGCAAATTTCAACGATAATTCTAAACATTTGAATATATATATATACTGCTGACATGAAACTGTCTTGTACACGAGTTTTGTATAACTGGCCAGAATATCACTGTTGTAAGTGCAGAAAAGTAAACAAGATATGTCACAGCAGTTCTGTCCAGCCATATAAAGAAATTAATTCCGAGAGCTGCCTCCTCGTCTCTTTTGGTGCGGAACAGATAACAGTAGGAGGCGAGACCCGCATGTAGGATCAGAATGTCTCTGCTTCAGCGCGGAAACACACACACCCATTCACTTTGTTGAGGATCCTGTGTAAGGAGCGTAGAACAACAACGGCCTTCTGTATGTATACAACGAGTGGGGCTCCTTTCGGGAGCCAGGAGGAGCGGCTAAAAACACAGAGGAGGCCTCCCAGGGGGTTGGATGCAGATAAAGACATGCGGGCGGGAGACGCCAGCCAGAGCCACACAATTACTGTCGGAAACAACGAGACGGTGTGTCCTCTGGGACGGAGTGGGTGGTCTTCCGCCAGCAGGTGGCGCGGGCTGCCATTACACGGCGGATTAATAAGGCGCTCTGTGGTGGATGCCGCGTATTAATAACTGCACCTTAAAGGCTCTGTGGTGGGCGGAAAAAAGTGAAGCTAGCTTATTTTGTCAACATATCTACCTTTTTCAAACTTTCCTTAGGTTTTAAAATTTTTTGAGATTGTTCCTGTCCCATGTTTCTTTGATGATATTATCTTCACTTGGAGGAAAGATTTTCTAATATATATGTATATAATTATTATTATTATTATCTGCAATTGAACCCTGTCGGATCGCGGAAAGCCTTAACGATTCAGTTTTTCTAAGTTTCTATATAGCTTTCAACGATCGTGGTTGGTGAACGGTTAACGTTCTGGCCTCGCATTTGGCAGGACGCGGGTTCGAATCCCCGTCCGGGCATCCAGATTTGGGTTTTCCATGGTTTCCCCAAATCACTCCAGGTGAAAGCCGGTATGCCTCCTTCAAAAAGGCCGAGGCCGAATTCCTTCCCGTTCCTTGTCCCCAGTCCCATTCCGCCTCTAATGACCTTAGCCGTCGACGAGGCGTAAGGCAGTACTCCATATAGCTTTCATTTTTTCTCCGTGGATTCTCTTCCTTTCTTCAGTCCACTTCATTCTCTTGCGGTACTTCCCATTTATTAATTTTTTCTCTGTATGTTTGTCTGTCTATGATTTCTGATGAGTTTATGTGGACTTTCTCCAGTTTTTTTTTTTTTTTTTTAATCTGCTGGACACAGGGCATAGCTTTTAGCTGTTCTATGTACGTCACAATTTTATGAATAAGTCTTGTTGCTGGAAGTCTGTGGATATCTCCATAAAATCTTAATCTTGGTTTCCTGATGTCTGCCGCGAGGTTTGATAGTGTTTCTGTAGTTTTTTTTGAGATTTAAGTCTATATCCGTCATCTGTTTTTTCTGGGCCAAGGATCTTTCTTACAATTTTGCGTTATTCTGTCTGGCTATATATATATATAGGGTGTTACAAAAAGGTACGGCCAAACTTTCAGGAAACATTCCTCACACAAAAACAAAGGAAATATGTTATGTGCACACGTGTCCGGAAACGCTTTCTTTCCATGTTAGAGCTCATTTTAGTTTCGTTAGTATGTACTGTACTTCCTCTATTCACCGCCCTCTTGACTTCCATTTATGGGGGCATTTGAAAGCCCTTGTCTACGCAACCCCGGTACCCAATGTAGAGACTCTTCGTGCTCGTATTGTGGACGGCTGTGATACAATACGCCATTCTCCAGGGCTGCATCAGCGCATCAGGGATTCCATGCGACGGAGGGAGGATGCATGTATCCTCGCTAACGGAGGACATTTTGAACATTTCCTGTAATAAAGTGTTTGAAGTCACGCTGGTACGTTCTGTTGCTGTGTGTTTCCATTCCATGTTTAATGTGATTTGAAGAGAAGTAATAAAATGAGCTCTAACATGGAAAGTAAGCGTTTCCGGACACATGTCCACATAACATATTTTCTTTGTTTGTGTGTGAGGAATGTTTCCTGAAAGTTTGGCCGTACCTTTATGTAACACCCTGTATATATAAATATATCTATATCTATATATATAAATATGTGTGTGTGTGTGTGTGTGAACCGTGAAAGCTTGAATGAGAGATTGATTGCCATTTTATTCTAATCGTTTAGTAGTTCTTCATTTTTTTTCTGTATGCGCTTGACTCTACACCATATGACCCAACTGGAGCGAAAAATTTGACTTGCCCCTACAACTGATAGTTTTTTTTATGTTCCCCCGGTTTGCTACCCGTCACTATAATTACTTAATTACTCTAAAAAAAATAATAGAAGTTCCGTGCTGATTTATCTAGCAGTACATTACTTGGTAATAAAAATTTTAATTCTTGAACGCTTAGAAAGTTTCTAACGGCAATTTGAATAAGAAAATAAATTATTTCTCCACAAGCGGAATATTACATTCCATTATCCAGGTATTGATAGGCCGTTGTAATGGCGTCTCATCTTTCGCCAACGTCTCTTTAACCTGCCAAATGCTGAAATATTTCTTGAGTTGTCTTGTACCAATATACCGATGTGAGGGACAGCTGTGACGGAATTATGATACTATTCACACATATGAATAAATGGTTCAGTTTTAAATTCATATTAATTAATGTATCTTTACGTTAACATTATATCCGAAAATTCTGTATTTAAAATTGGGAATAACGATTTTTTTTTTTTGCAATTTGTTTAATGAGTTTAATTTGTGTACTTTTTTTGTTTAAAACACATCTGTCGTTTTTTCCTTACAGCCAGATTATTTTTGCAGTTTCTTTTACTAAGCACCATATAATTTAAATCGATTATATTATATTCAACTTCTTACTATACTGATCTGCAAGAGATCTAGAGAACTATGGGGTCAATTCAGTGGTGCAATAAGGAAAGAAAATAATTAAGGAGAGACAAATGTTAAGATATTTGAATTGACGGTCTGAACAGTTAGTTATCAGATATTAAACACAAGCGCAAAGAAAATCTTTTGCAGATATACTGGCCCAAATACGAGAAATTGTATTTCTTACGTAATTAAATGAAACTATGTCTGCGTCTGCCTACTAACGGCTCAGTCAGCTATATGTGAGTAGGTGTTTTTCCCCAGCCCAACCGGAAATGATTAGAAAGAAACATTCTAAGCACTTAATTACGCATAGTAGATGTGGAATCGTTCAGTTATGGATAATTTAATAAAGATTCAATCTTAAATTAAAATCTGCTCTAGACGGGGCCAAATGCTAAACGATGGCGCAGTGTTGGAAAGTGTTTGTTGTCATAACAACAAACATATCTACATCAATGATCCAACCGAGGGAATTGGATGCTGCCCAAGGATATAACGAATTTGCAAATAATTATTCATAAATAATTGGAAAGCCATAGTTTATTTGATTTAATAATGACAAGAGCATTTTGGTAAATAATATTATAATACCATGTCGGCAACATTTTCCGTAGGTGCATTTAAGTTACTTTTGACCAAGTTCGTTGCTGATAGTTTCGGAAGAGTAAGCAGTTGCTAGATTTTGTGTTTCTCCACTACTTCTTTGCGTTCATGTAAAACAGACAACCACATAAAAAACAACATTTAGACACATGAATAAAGGAACGGGGCCCATTACTACCTATATAGGAATCCCGGTCTTAGGCTAAGCCACTTTGGAATTATATCGAATATGATGTTTGTGAAATTGGATGAGATTTTTCCCTGAGTAGTTACTTAATTTAAATGGAGTTATCTTAAACTATACTGAATACAGATAGTAGAAAAGTGTCCCTTCTTTAAAGATCAAGAATTACACTTTCAACTACTTTGCAGATTTACTATTACTTAATGCATTAGGACCTGAGGGAAAGTGACGATACTTTAGATTTCATATTTGCAGATTGTTCCGGCACCAATCATATCGGTAAATTTCTTATACAGTTGGCTGAAAACAGTAAGGCACTGTACTTGATATATGATTAATGTGTCTAAATATATTATAAATACAGTATTTTAACAATGGCAAAGCTTATTACAGAACCAGGAATTAGGTTGCACTGTTCTAAGGAGGATTTTTTTGGTCATGAAACTCATTAAATCTGCAGGAGAGTGATTTATAAAACAATAGAATTAAATCCGTGACCGGATTTTCTTTTGAATTTAATATTCTGTTGGACGCGAGTGGTGTTAACTGGTGGAATTACATAGCTTATTGAACTTTCGGACGCACTGTCGAATACGTAACGGGGACGTTTTAAAGCGTTTTACTGGCGCTGATAACGTGCCCTAAATAAATGAACCTGTCATTACGAATTGATGTTAGGCTCACGTCTAGGAAGAGGCGGCCTTTTTATTTTAGTTTCCCTTTGTTTTCGCTTCCGCTTTTAAATATGCAAGCGGCGTCCGAGTATAATTTCGCGCCCGTGACATGCGAAATGAATTATTCCACTTGCAGTAAGCCGTATTGCACATCGCAGTGCCAACTGGCCGACAGCTGATGTGCCACTCAACGGGCTAATTAATATCTAGTCGCCCTGATGGAAGGAAGATCCTGTTTTAATCTCGGCCAATGTAAAGCACAGTATCTGTTAGGTTGCGCGTTACATTACAGCAAGTGTCAGCGCCAGATCCTCCTCCACCGCAGATATGGGAAATGCACCACAACACATCTCTCCGCTAAAGGCAGCGCTTTGTGGAAAATGTGTTGTAATTACCCGTCCGCCGCGCCGTCGGGTCACAATGCTTTAACCGCTTGCATTTTTGATGTTATTCTCTCTCTTCACTGCCTGATCTTTATCCCAAACGCTGCAAAATTAAAATACACCGATCAGAGGCTCATGCTGTTATCGCGGACGTGAGCCGGGCCAGCAGTTTGCATATTTTACACGTTACATCGCTCTTTGCGATAATAGCCCAACACAAAGACGGATAAACATATCATCTCGAAAATGACACACAACGCTTAATGGGGGAGAATTTAGTAGTCAGACGAAATCTATATAACACACACAATTGTGGTGCATTGTTGACTTTATTATAATGTTTTTCATTAATGAAATGAATTACTTTTTTCCAGGTTGGGTACTATCGTTAATGTTTTTCCACACCTCAAATAGTTCAGTATCTGCACGAACAGAAACAGTGCAGCACGGCATTTGAGTAATCAATAAAACAAACGCCAGCATGTAACAAACACAAAGTGATACAAAAAACAACCAAACAAACAGAAGAATCTTTCATTTACGAAGTTATTAAAATATATTTTCTCTGTTTTCTATTCATGGTAAAAATTGTTGCAGTCATGATCGCAGAAAGAACAATTTTGGAGAAATTAAATCCACTGTAGATTAGTACAAATATATATATATATATATACTTTTTGATACCTGTGGATTTAGTTAAGAGGTTTTTATAGTCGTTTCACGCTCACGTATTCTGATACGGATTTTATTGTTTAAGAGTCAGATAAAAACTTAAGAAATTAATTTAATATAATGCACAAGAAGAACAGAATTCATTTCGTTTATTTGTACTTACAACTCTATGAAGGATTCGTTCATCTTGTTGTTCGTTTCTATGAATTAGAACTGTTTGAGAGTAAATAACAGAAAGTTATCTGAAAGCAGCTATATCACATCACATACGGCTAAGAAATAGAGTCGTCAGTTCGGTAAAAATGTAAATAAAAATAATAGCTGGTAGTCACATTCGACTTCCTACAGTAATTAACATTTTAAGGCATTTCATTCAGTGGGACAGAAATTTATTTCCAAGAGTCAGGTGGTCGGATGAAACATTTAATGTACCAAATATTTTTGATGTATGGAAGAAATACTTTTAACATTACTTTTTGTACCCAAAAGGCACTCTATACTGGAAATGGGAAACCATTTTTGGAATGTCAAAATACTGTCGTCAATACACTATAGTTGAAGAGTTGTACATCACCACGAATTCGAGTGTGTGAATTTGTGATTGTACATGTCAATTGGGAAAGATAAAACAATTTTTCCTCAACACAAAGTTATCTTTGATTACCTACTCTATAAACATAATAATCTACTCACTTACTTTAACAACTATCTAATTAGTTTTGATAACAACGTGTAAATGCGTAATTGAAACATATGTAGGTACAATTTTTAGGCAAATCACTGCTAATCAGTTCTGCTGAAACTAAACTGTTCATATATACATGATTACTGCTTATAAATATTACGTCGTGTGTGGCAAGTTCCTTTAAAAATATTTTCCATACTTTAAGAGGATGAAGTGGAAAAAATATGTTCCGAGTACTGGTCGCCACTAAACGTCTGACATTAAGAAATATTTCTACTGTCCAAGTAGATACATATAATACAATAATTAACACAAAAAGTTCCCTTGAGGCTGTTTACACTGAATGAGACAGATGGAACACCAGCAACTGGATACCAAGAGTATTGTTTTTGCACGATTCGGTTATCAGATAATCATCCATACTGTGTATGGTTTTTGGAAGTTACATTATGGTTAATAGTTTATGACGATACAAAATAAGGTAGTACTTATACAAAACCTGCTATGTCCAAGGTTAGAGTTTAATCTGAAACGATAACGAAGTTATCTCGTCAGGGGTGAGATACTACACTAAAGCTGATTTTGAGGACAGAAATTAAATACAAATACCACCCTTCTACCAGTACAAAGTAAGCTAAGTACCTGAAGGAAATTTGGGTGTTTTAACAAATAAATACTCCAAAAACAATCTTATAAAAAATAAAACAAATATATTTTGTAACAGTACACAAGATGTTATTAGCCGAAGAGATTTGGAAACTACGCAGCTTAGAAAACTGATTCTGCGATCGTTCAAAGTAACCACTATTAGAGAAAAATTGATGATCCCGTTATAAAATTGTGTTTAAATGATTTTGAAAGAATATCGCAGCACATATTTCTCATATCTCTGTGTAAATTATTTCCCAATTAAAATTTGAATAGGTACAATTACTGTGATAACAGTCTAACAACACAGAAAAATCAAAGAATCACAGAAAAATTGTGCTGAAAAGATTTTAGAAACGAATATCACGACACATGTTTGAAATATTATTGTCTACATTGTTTACTATTGCAGAAGTTCCATAAGCTTAGCTGTTGTGGTAAGAACAATTGAATTTCATACAGGAAACCGGGATTTAAAATAACTTACAGATTGTAGGACGGCTAACAAGAAATTCTGAAGACAGAAGTAGAGGTATATATAGTGGGGAATATAGAGTATGTAATTCTGTATGGCCAATGAGGTTAAAGAGCAACTGGAAAATCAGTTAACAGAACAGAAAGAATATCACTGACATTTGTGATGAACTAAATACTTACTTGAATGTTGCTGCTTCAAATATGGGATTTGTTTTCCAAGAAGAAACTCTTGAAGTTCGATTATATGAACAGCGGTTGACGTAGCCATCTAATTTCCTTCACGTGCAAGGTCTGGCATACAGGCAAACTGGGAATTTGGCGACTGTTTGCTCCTGCTGTGTTAGAGGAGCGTCCTGCGGCAACGTTTAGATTACGCTCTGACGTAGGGCAGGGTCCCGCAGAGTAAAGCGTGCGTTGCGGCTCGGTCTGGCAACAGAGCGTCCAGTTCACCTCCCTCACAGAGGGTGCGCGGTTCGAACCCCACCCGCGATGCCTCCTCGTTAGCGCGTTCTCAAACACGCAATTAGTGACCCCCGGCGCGAGACACGGGGGACCACGCTAAACAGGGTCACCGCCCCCGTCAACGGAGCTCAAACACGGAGATCAGTACAGGCTGTTTGGCAGCCTGAGGTGAAGATGGAGTCTAGGTAAAGTTAGACGAAACAACACTAGAATCCAGTGGACAAAGCAGTGATATCACCGTACGGTGTGTTCACACAAAATGTAGTCAAAACATTTCCGGCTGTTGATACATATGACTGGAGGAACACAAAATTTTACTGTCTTACAATAACGAAAAACACAGTGATAATAAAACATAACAGGATTTGAATCATAAAAAACTGAGAAAAGTATTTAATTTGTGAAATGCAGCAAGTAAAATGTTTGCTGCAATAACAGAATGCTCACTGTAACTATGTAATATTCAGGTACAGACAAAATAAATTATATCGCATTTTACTTCCACTTGGATGCAAGAATGCCCTTGCTTTATTTATTTTTATTTTAAACAAGCATTAACTTTTGGAATGTGTAGAATGAGAATGCAAATATAACAATAGAACACAAGAGAAGACATAGAGTGCGTAGAGAATACCAAACTAATTATCAATCACTGAGTGTCTGAGTTTATTATTTACTGTTTGATTTAAGAGACTGAGTAGTCATGAATGATACTAAACATTTTGTTTTGCACTGTTTAAAAAATCATTAATAGTTAAGGACATGCTAATGACGAAAATTAAATTGATAACAGCAAACGATATTACTAGAAACTGTGCTCTTTCTAGGTAAATCTGTACTATAGTAACAGAAGACAAAAATCAAATTTTCGTAGCTAGTAAAATTGTTTAGAAATATATCCACCGTTTCATAACTTGTTCCGCCAGTTTCCAAATCTTTGCCTCCAGTGTGATGTGTTTTGCCTAATGGTATTTGGGGTCCATGCGGTTGACCGGGGGACCTAATTGTTGACAAGGAAATACGTATCACAAGGAGTTGAAACGTAAGAACTTTTCTTGAACACTGTGCTCGGGTTAGTTCAGCTCTCGAAAGGTAGACTGTAGTCTTTGCCTTCTATACTTTAATCCTTGGTTACACATAAGTATATGTATGACTGTAGAACTTATTTAGTTTTTTAATGGTTGTTGATACCATGAACACTAAACGCCTGACAAGTGTTTTGATGGTAGCTTCATACTTTCTTAGTTTTAGAACAATTTCTCATGAATGGAGCTTCCATAGTATATGAATTTTAAATTGACGATTTCTCGTATGTCTAAGACCACTACTCTATCGCAAAACTGGAAATTAAAAAAATTTGGTTTCTTTTACACGTCTTGGGATACACCAACCACTTTTAACTGAAAATTTCAATTAAATATTTACTTTTCACTGTTCATTAAGTACCTTAAAAATCTTCATTTCTGGAGAGACCAATTTATGTTGTCGATCCAGGTAAACTGCAAAATGTCTTCCGACAGGGTCCATGAAAATAGTTGTAAACTATCCATACTCGCAGTGACGACGGTATACCTCAGGTGAGATATCTCGTGGCAGGGGTCGTGCAGTAGTCAGACAGGAGGCGCACGTGTTTGGTTGCGCGGGTCACTAAGCCCGCCTAATTAGCTGCACGCTGCGTCTCCCGCGCTTGTGTTGCGGTGTGCCTACCGAGCCAGGAGAACACCCGTTGCTCCTTTTGTCGGTAGACGAGTTAGTAGTCTGCTACCAACTTCGGTGTTCTACAGAGCCACAGGTGCCTAGTAATGTCTGAAACCGCCTCATTATCAAAAACTTATCATCATCACCCTGAGTCGTAGAGTAAAAAATAGCAAGTTAGAAAATATAGCTCCTTGTATTTCTTGGAACCTAAATAGCCGTTATCTTCTTCCTCTCCTTCCCTAAGTATGTGAGTGCTCTTACGTGTTAAAATTGGACGAAGCAGATGGTCAATTTTGAATCGTTTACCTAATAAACGCATCCTTGGGGGTTGTCTGATTCGATTCTCAGTAATGGAAAAATTTTAACCTTTTTTCCTTTTAACTTTTCTCTCCTCTAGTGGATGCAGAGGTTATTAGAGGTGAACAAGACTTGGGAACACGAAATGAGAAGGAGTTTTTCCATGATATTTTGATGAAACTATCCCAGCGAACCAAAATATTCACTATTTTGTGGGATAGGAGAAGTGCTGAGCACACTATTTATAATGACTAAATTGTGTAAAAAACGCTGGATTTAAATCACAAACCTTATACGAAAATTCTGATGTTGACTCGTCCTTCACTTGGGCACGTAAATCTTATTCTCAAATGCGTTGTTCGCAAGTGTTTGACAAGTCGGCACAGGGTTTTACCCTCGACATTCTTTGGAATTAATATTCAAAATACGAAAGAATACAACACCTCATCACTAAATACTATCTAAAAACACATCTAAAAAAGGAGAGGAATTTATCCTCCTACCTCTGCAACCGAACATACTACATTTATTAATATTATTATTACTCCGCGATTCACTAAAAGTATGTGGCGGAGGGTGCATTGCACCTATCCGAAAGGAAAATAGTTTGAAAGTATTGCAGCTAAACTGATGGATGTAAGAGATTAAGTTACCATTGAATTCTGTTTTGTTAGTAGATTTGTTTGATATTCTGGGTTTGTGGTGCTATTGTATTTGCAAAATAGGTGTTTATGGCGAAATAACGAAGAGGACCTGATTGTTAATACGGCAAGCCACTTGAATTTGGTTCTCTCTGTTTGCTTTAAGTCGGCTAAAAATTTAACCAATAATTCATATAATGTGTGTTTCCACCGATCTCATTAAAAGTTGCGCTAGTCTCATCAGGCACTCATTAAAAATATAAAAAAACAATAATACGCTACTCATCAATGCAATGTAAATTTATTATTGAAGAACAGTCAATGTTTTAATCACGTTTTATTAATTAAACGGTTATATTTAAATTAAATCCTCCCATGAAGGTTGCCTTCTGAGATGTGTATAATGTGACATGCAGTAGCAAACTTTTAATGAATTTAACCTCTTTATAAACAACTCTAGCATTCTAAATGATAAAAAGAACTATTTCGTTTACACAAAAGTCGTAATTATTTCTATACTCTAAATATGGCTTTCAATCTGAAATATTTTACAACCTCGATGATCCCTGCATTAGAGATATTTTAATAATGATCCTTTCTAGCGTGATATAGTTTAAGTGTAGTTTGGATGCACACTAAGTAATTGAATACCATTTGCACAACAGAAGGAGAATTGAGTACATATTTAAACTTCGGGAATAGTTCGTTGAGTCTTATAAACAACGAAAATAAGTGTAATACTATTCAGTTTAAGATAATAATATTTACATCAGGCATCGCATATAAATGATAGACACTTATTGATGAAATTTACGTTTTATAGTTAATTTAAATTATAAATTAATAGGAAAATTCCAATTAAGGACGTTCTTTGCATGGTAAGAGATGCACGAACGTTCTGGTAGCTTAGAACGTATTTCGAATGAACAAGTTTTGGCTCTGGAAAAACGCGAATATTGAATAGGTGACGTCATCATGGTACCACATCAGATCTTACATATAACTGCAAGAAAGACCCCACAAATAAATGGCCTCTCTCAGAGAAATAAGGATAAATTGGGCGGACGAAAACTGGTATGATACATAATTCATGGAGAATTTGGGCGAAAGCCGGAATGAATTCCAATAAACACCGGCAGCGCTTCTGGGAAAAGAAAGGGGGGCGAAACGAATGAAACGAAGAAAGAAGGCGGAAGGCGTGTGGGAGGAATACCTAAGAGGCAAGAGAAGCGAGGGCTCTGTGCTTGAAAGGATGGGCTGGATTCAGGAGCGGGCAGCCGGTATTACAGTCATCAGCAACGGGGGGGATGTAGACAGGGATATCAGGACTAAGAATAACAGCCCGCAAGGTAGAGATTTGTATGAAATGCTAAGTGTGCTGTTCCAATCAATTCAAGAGTATGTATGCCAAACCAGAATAGCCAACATTTGAAATAGAATCTGAACGTTCTATAAATTAAGCGGAATATGAGAATGGCTGATTGATGGTTTCCTAAAGCAAGTATCATGGCCTCAAGACACATGGTATAAATCAGTGTCAGCTTTTAAACGCTTTTATAACAACTTAATCAACACAGATCATGAAGAAAATCTTACTAGCCATGTTTCCTTATACCAATGATTTCTTATTTCATA
This sequence comes from Vandiemenella viatica, assembly GCA_031002005.1. Taxonomy (NCBI): domain Eukaryota; kingdom Metazoa; phylum Arthropoda; class Insecta; order Orthoptera; family Morabidae; genus Vandiemenella; species Vandiemenella viatica. The sequence goes on from CM061920.1 coordinate 197,374,471, forward strand.
TACCAAGAGATGTTTGCTCGTTAAAATTTGTTTTATAATTATTTGTTTGTGTGCAACAGTGTTAGATATTACTGGAGTCTTAGTTCAGTTTTAAAATTCAACCTTCCAGTCTCCATAAATGTAGGCTGAATTTTATATCATATTAATAGTGTTAAATTTTGTAGATTTAAGCATAAATTATATTGATAATTCTAACACTTCTTCATGCTTTGTGACGGATATGTTTCCGTCCAAGGCTTTGGACTCTCATCATAAAGGTGAGTTTACATACTCAAGCCATTTGCACAAACCGGTTTGCGCAAGCCAGTTTGTGCAAATGAACTGAATGAATTGTCACCGTTTACACGTTCAGTGTGGCTTGCACAATCGTGAATTGAGGAACCCCGAAAATTGTAGTTTGCTGTGTTCAAAATGAAATTTTTTGAGGAAAACCTAATTCTGCCAAAGGCTGCGGTTTGCATTAAATAAAAAAAGATCAAATTAAAGGCGAATGAAAGGAAATGGTCTTAACCGTGGTTGCTAAAATGGGATTTTTTCCTCATACCAATTTAATAGGTGAATTACGCTGTGAGGCTGACTTTTTCGCATCTATTTGCATATGGACAAAGCCAAATACCAACCTTTGCTAAATTTAATCACACCAATAATTTCAAAATCAGACACTGCTTGCAATTTTTCTACCAAAATGTTATGCCCATCAGCATTGCGGTCGCTGTATCCTTTATTCTCTACGTTCCACAAACACGGAAACGACTTGTATTGTTCAATAAATTCAACATGAAATTCTTTCGTTTTGGACATTTTGAACAAACAAGAAACAAACTAAACAACAATGACCACGAACTGAATGATTATCTGTATATATAAAAATGGATGCTAGTATATCTTAGATTAATAGACCTAGCGTCATGAAAGTTGGCACATACAATACATACGTTTCTTCATGGAGAAGGTTTCTGATTTTTTTAAAAAAAAAAAAAACACCTTCTCCCTCTATATATCCCTTAAATTTTATGCAAACCCCACTTTGCACTTTAAAACAAACAGAAAAATTCTATCTACTTTAGGTTTACATAAACACAATCCCTTTACCACTTTCAACTCCCTTAATTTTTGTTAATGTCCCTTATACAAACCCACAGTTTTTATCCGATATCGATGGAACTTTGCACACGCGTACTTTAAAACAAATAGAAAAATACTGTATATGTTTGGTTTACAAAACCAACCTCCTCTCCCCCATCACCCCATAAGGAAAATTTATATGTGCAACGATTCAGTTTTTTGAAAATATCTTGAAAACGATAGCGAAATTGGTCAATGTTGATGGTGATGAAGATTATTTACTACTTTCCGATATAACAGGATAAATCATCAGAACTTTCATTTCCATCCCCCGAGAAACGCTGGGTTCTCTGCTACAATATAATAAAAAATGTGAATAAGATTAATTAACAGATAACTGCCAAATCGTTAGGTCGCGGGAACAGCTGGTCGAACGTCACTACCACCCATGCGCATGCGCAAGGTTGGAGCTGAGGTTTGAGCTTATACGCTCATGACAATACACTAATCTCAAGCCGATTTTGTGACGGAACAGATTTTACTCAAGCCAAACTTTTTGGCTTGTGTAAATCATGCCTGCGTTTACACGCAACGATTTACTTGCACAAACTGGCTTCCGCAAGCCAGTTTTCTGTTGTCAGCAACGCAAAGAATCGCCTAACAATTTCAGAATAATAAATGTAAAAAGAAGTAATATAAAAATTAGTTAATGGGGTGAAATAAATGAACTGTTTTGGATGAGTATGTCGAGATTGATAACAATTAACAAAAGAAAACGAATTGATTGCGCAGAAAACAAAGATATTATGTACTTTATCCAAGCGTGAGTATTACAATAATAATTTAGATAGATATAAACTATGATACAGTATCTACAACAACTCACCAATGACGAGACGTTATACGAGTGACACAATGAGTATAGTAAGTGGTACATACCTGAAACATAAGACAGTACGTAAGATTAATGACTCAGTACAAAGGACATAAGATAAATTTTTACTACGTTCATATGCTTACATGTATTTAAACAACTTGTAGTAGCAAAACCAAAATTTGATAATATCAATAAGTAAATACTTGAGGTGAAATAAAGTGTGATGCTACCGCTGTCTTGTGGGTTGTTATTTAAGAAATCTGTGTGCATTATACACAACGGAACATTGTTCTTTTTTTGGGGGGGTAGGGGGGGTAGAGAGGATGATTATTCTCATCGATGACAAGATCATAAGGATAAGGGAGGGGAACGAAATTGATCACGTCTATTATGAAGTAACCATCCTAGCATTCTACTGGAGTGATTTCAGGAGAAAATGGAAATTCTAAATCAGGATCGTTGGACCAAGGACTTTACTCGCGTATTCCAGAATTAAAAACCTTTTTATGTACCAACTAACAGTCTCATTTCTGCCATTCCCAGTCTTAAGCAGAATTGTTTTGGGATTGTTAGTTGATAAAATGACTGTGCTGTAACTAATGAGCTTAGGGTTTGAGGAAGGGAGGAAAAAATAGTTATAATTCATCGTAAAAGAACTTCAGTTACTAAGATAACCATTGAGGAAAGGAACAATAAATCTCCTCAGAAAGGCAAAGAAAATAGAAAAATAATTTACTGAATGCTGTGTTTGTAACAGGTTGTCTTATAATGAAGAAGGACCTTGAATCAACCATGGATGCCTCTGCCTAAAGTTAAAAGTTTAATGAACATATGAACAAGCTATATTGCTAATGAGAGGTCTTCTCTGCTTCACCAACCAATAACGAATCTCACAGACAAGGGCCTCCCGAAAACGTATGGTATCTACTCATCGTCGTTTCTTTAGTGCATATAACCGAGCAGTTTTCAAATAATGTTCGTAATGATAAATTTTAGCATGAATTAAGATTATTTCGTTATATATGTTATGGATTCTGTACCAGTGTATTTCTGATTGGCAAAGCAAGCATTTAGCACCAACGGAAAAGTATAGGAAAAATCTTTTAAGGTCTCAGAGTATCTCAGCTGAAGCATTACTTGTTGAGTGCAGATATATTGCAGATTTCCACTTAACACCGATTACGAAGCCTATGCGTTTGAATTTCGTTTTCGTGTTAAAGCATCTTTTGTTCAATAACTTTGTAGGATGATAGTCTGTTAACACGAGGATAGAAATCAGTTACAGGGGTTGGAAAAAATAATATGAACACCTAACATTTACATATTATTGATTTATTAATATGGTGTTGGGCAACATTTTTCTTATAGAACAGCTGCAATTCTTCTCGGAATACATTTTTAGAGTGTCTGAATAGTTTCTAACGGAATGTTGCCCCATTCTTGTACCACAACATTCGCCAATTGCTTCAATGATGTTGGAGGTAGAAATCTGCTCTTTATTCTTTGCTCCAGAACTCCCCCACAGTTGTTCAATTATATTGAGGTCTGGCGATTGTGCTGGCCAGGGAAGATGTTTCATGATATTCTGATGCCCTCGAACCAGGACAGAACCTTTTTGGATTTGTGTATGGGCACATTATTATCTTGGAAGATGGCAGTATTTGGCAGCAGTATTCGTCATATTAAGAACTTCATCACTGAGGATGTCGAGAATTCATTCGCAGTCATCCTGCCAGTGATGTGAATGAGAGGATCAGCTGAATACCACGTATATGGCCACCCAAATCACAACGGAACTTCCCCCAGCTTGTCTGTAGGACACAGGCAGTCCGTATCGTAGGCTACTTTTGGGTTCTCCATACATAAACCGGCCGTTAGTAGGAAACAATTTGAACGATGATTTATCGGACCATACAACATTCTTCCAATCACCAAGTGTTCAGTTTTTATGATCGTAGGCACCACTTGTTTCGCAGCTTAGCGTTGGCAGTATTATAAGGGGTTTGGCCAATGCAGCTCTTCCATGAATGTTGGCTTTGTGGAGCTCCGGCCACAGTGTTTTTGTCGAAACAGTATTACTCAGGAGTGTGTTGAGTTCTGCTATCACTTTTGCTGCGGTAGTTTTGTGTTATTTGGCCAAAATCCTTTTAAATGTTCATCGGTCTCTGTCGGTTAACTTTAGTTTTCGTCCACTATTCCCTCTTCCCCGACAATGTTTTACCAGTGTTTTATATATGCTGTCATTACCATGGATACTGTCGCTCGTGAGATGTTAAACAGTCCTAGTTGTTTTTGTCACAGACAGCTCCCGCTAACCGAGCTCCAACAATATGCCCTCTTTCGAAGGCTGAGAAATCACGCATTTCACCGATCGCTTGTAATAACCATCACAGAACAAAGAGTATAACACATTGACACATAACCTACAAGGATCTGCCACGTCAACTATGTCCGTACATACGCATAGCAGTATTCACACCGAAGTAGTGTTTCCAACATACAACAACCTGTAACTCTGTCGCATAGGTGTTCATATTATTTTGTCCAACCTCTGTAGGTGTTCATATAAATAAAGAAGCTACTGTGCAATCATAGTAATTTTGATAGGCAGAAGTGTTTTGTTATCTTGTGTTGGTTCAATGGTCTGAAGTGATATATGAGTATACTCGTGTATTTCAGCTACCTGAGTTCATACATCTGGCGACAGCCAAGGCGATGTGTCCCAGGTACTCGTGCCGAGCGGACATGTATCGCGGGCAAGTCGCCGCCGCGGCGATAGGGGCCCGGACTCATGCTGGTTCATTTGCATAATGCGACACCGCAGCGGAGACGCCAAATAAACTGCCGGAAGAGGACGGCCCGGGATTTACAGTGACAGCGAGAGATACGCGCATCCAGCGGGGGCAATTTGCGTGCTGACGTTAAGGTATTCGCCGAGCACGACGGCTGTGCTCGGGAGAAATGTATACCGCGACCCGCAGAGGAGCACAGAAATGCAAAGTAGATTTGAATAAAATTAGACTCCAGCAACGGTGCACTAAAGGTGTCCGTGTATGTGTATGACTGAGTGCTCCTGAGTAAGAATTAGGAGCTGAAATGTTCTGCTGATAGTCTTGAGACGGCGCTATACTCGCCATGTCGGATGTGACTAATTCACCGATTAATATTACCTTCTGTGAAAACGGAGGTCTAAACTAAAGATTCTTGGAAATTTTGAATTAATCGAGTGATCAATAAACATTAAAACACGTAGTTCCTAAAATCAAGC
>CM061920.1:197380680-197520850 GCA_031002005.1 Vandiemenella viatica
TCAGGCTACTTGGAACAATGTTATTTGCTAAAACGCATTAACATTTTCTTTTGTTGCTCTGAAATTTGTAGCTATAATTATCCGAAAACGCTTTAGGTAATATTGAGGAAAACAGAGCGAAACCGTCATTTAAAAGTCAAACGCTAGCGAGTTCTAAAACTGAATTACTATGAAATGTGAACAATTATTTTTATTCACACACTAACGACGGCTAACTTAACATCAGCAAAGTATAGCTTCTGCTGAGTATTTAAAACTGTTCAGTCTGCCAGTAAAGGCCCCTGCCAGGCAGACCTCACACACAACGCACCTGCACGCCGGGATACATATACGACTCCAAACAGGCGCAAAGACATCAAAACAAACCAGGAAAACAAATAGAATCATCTAGAAGCTAAGTGGGACTATTTCTTACAGAGGTCGCCGTACTACCATACAACGGAATTCCTGCGCCAGGCCGCCTATATAAGCGTAGCCGGCCGCTCCACCGCCAGTTCCGGCCTGACCGCGGAACCAGCTTCAATTACAGAAGACCACCGGAAGTTCGCGAGAAGTAGAAGCCGTCTCTCTCTACCCCGGACCAGGACTAGGCTAAATTTCTCGACGGTCATCCGCTAACTGTACCACATTTGTTATTGTTTACCAGTGTTTGTGTACATAGTAATAAACCTCAAGGAACCATTAAGTGTAGTTCACTTCAGTGGCGACGAGGTTGGGATAAGAACTCTCGACCATCATGGCTACGCCAGCAGCACCTACGGAATGGCAACAGTTCCTCCAAGGACTTCTACATCAGTTCTTCGAATCTCAGAGACAACTGATTGCGGAAGTCAGGAATCTCCGCCAACCCACGGCCCCGCCTCCGTTCCCAGCATTCAACGACGACGTCGAAGAATGGGAGACCTACGAGAAGCGCATAAAACAACACTTCGCAATTCATCACATATCCAAAGAAGAAGACCAGCGTGCATATTTCCTTTCCTGGAACCAATCGAAGATGTATGTCTTGCTCACCAAACTTCAGCCACAAGACCCCGACACCCTCACCTTCACGACCATCTGTACGACACTGAATGCATACTACAGACGCCGGTACCATGTCGTCGCGGCCCGCGTCGAATTCTATCAATGCCGGAAGAAGCCCGATCAGACGTATCGCCAGTGGGCGGCCGAACTCCAAGGCCTTAGCAGAAAATGTAAGTTTCAAACTCGTTGTTCCCACGAATCCTACGCCGACGACATGGTGCGTGATCACATCATACAGGCGGCACCAGATGCCGCACTCCGGCATGACGCCCTCAAGTTAGAGGACCCATCCCTGGAGCAGGTCATCGAACTTGCCTACAAATTCGAAATATCTACGGCCGCAGATCGCCGCCTGGAGTCCTGGGCGGATGTGGCCGCAATCCGAACCGACGTAGAGGACACACAGGACGTCGCCGCCATCCAGAGCTCCCAGTCGCGCTCCTCCCGACACCACAACCGGGGACCGCTTCCTCAGAAGGACATCGAACCGGCCCGTTCCGGCAGGGGCACCAAGTCTCGGCAGCAGCAGCGGATCCCGCAGCGCCGACGCCGCAGCCCGCTCCGCCTACCCTCCTGCCCCGCCTGTTATTCAGCACATGAGAGGGAAAATTGTCCGGATCGTTGGGCTGAATGCTCACGTTGCGGCAAGGAAGGACACCTGGCGTCCGTCTGCCGCACCAACACCACCAATGCCAATCCCGGCTCTCGCCGCCCAGGGTCTTACCAAGACAGGTTGAGCGGCGCATCTATGGATATCAATCAGGTAGACACTTCCACAGCATCCAAACTTTTTATTGACGTTACGGTCAATGGCAAGCCCCTGCGCCTACAAGTCGACACAGGAGCAGCAGTCTCATTGCTTAATTATACTACTTATGTGCAAATTGGCTCGCCCTCCCTCTCGCCGGCCCCCAAGCGCCTCCTGACATACAACAAACAGGAAATAGCACTCCTGGGACAATTCACAGCAAACGTCATGTATAAGTCTGTACATCGTTCAGTCCCCTTTTTAGTAGTTAACAGTTCTCTCACAGCAGACTTATTTGGACTGGACGCTTTCCGCTTATTCGGATTTTCAATTGAGGATAACATACACCTCGTATCTCAGCATGTTCCTTTTCCTGAAGTGGACGCCCCTTTGCACCGAGTTTCAGGACCTGTTCTCACCAGGCGTCGGCTGTGCAAAGGACTTCGAAGCATCACTCCAACTCCGGCCAGACGTACGGCCTCGATACTTCCGGGCCCCCGCAGGGGCCTGGTACGCAAGTGCCAGGTACGGGTTTGGCGAACCCGCGGTGCCCGAGCTGGAAACTTGTGAGCGCCGCAAGTTTCCCACACCGTAAACTCCTACCATGCTTCAACGACCACCGTAGGGCGTGGCGGTGGAACGTTGTGTGCCTAGGAGAACGGGGATCTTGGCTTCATCGCCCGGATCGCGAGGAAGGTACAAACCTCTATAAAAAACCCCTCAACCTCAAGGTGAGTAACGTGCCGAGGAGGTGGATGGGTGGTGAGGCAAACCACCCGTTAGCGTACAACCTCAGGGGCACCTGCCGCCCCCCTGTTGTATTGGGCTTGGTGGCGTGATACGGGGGCTCCACGTCACTCGACCTTTAGGTCCTCCGTACTCGTGGGACAAAATAACAAAAAAACCCAAAAACAATTCACTTGCCTGCGGCTTGGGCAATCCGCAGGGCCAATCTTCCGCCCAAAGAGCAGGAAAGCGTGCGAGGGTTGATAGCCCTCCCCGAGAAGAGGATAATTGTAACAGGAAGGGTTATCTCATCGATAACGCCTTTTTAGTAATGGTTAGAACGGAGGGATCCTTTGAAAAGGTCTCTCCGTTCTATATACAGAAAGGTTTACAAGGAATTGCCGGTACATTAAAAAGCGTAAAAAAGCTGAGGAACGGGACAATGCTTCTAGAAACAACTACCTACAAGCAGGCTGTCTTACTCCTTAAGTGTGAGAAGCTCGGGGAGTTCGCAGTGAAATGCGAACTCCACAAAACGCTTAACTCAAGCAAGGGAGTGATCACATGCCGTGATCTGATCGATATAGCGTCCGAGGAACTCCTTAAGGAGTGGAGCTCAGAAAACGTGGTCGAGGTCAGGCAGATAACACGAAGGGTTAATGGCAGTCTTGAAAAGACAGCCACCTTCGTCCTGACGTTCGACACTCCGACGTTGCCCAAAGCCATCAAAGCTGGCTACTTAAACCTAAATGTTCGCCCGTATGTTCCGGACCCGATGCGCTGCTTTAAGTGCCAGCGGTTCGGGCATACGACGGCGAACTGTAAAGGCAACGCCACTTGTGGGAAATGCGGAAAATCGGCGCACAAACCGGGTGCAAGTTGCACCCTCCCACAGGTGTGCATTAACTGCTCCGGGTCACATCCAGCCTGGAGCAGGGAGTGTCGAGTGTACCTTGAAGAAAAGAAGGTACAGGAGCTGAAAACGAAGGAACGATTATCGTATGGCGAGGCGAAGAAACGGTTTAAGGCGCTTGCGCCACCGGTCTTCGCCACTAGTTTTGCCAAAACGTTGTCAGCTCCCGTCAGGAAGGAAAGTGTTGCAACTCAGACGTCCGTTGTAGACACGGGCACGAGCACAATGTGCTCGTGTCAATGCAAATGTGGCACAATACCCACTAAGGTCCTAACACCGAGGACCGCGGACGTTGGCAGCAACACTTCTGCAACCACGACCCGTAAGACAGCAGGTACAACAGGTCCACCAGCAAAAGAACAGCCATCTGCTACATTAGCTGCAGGTGTAAGTCTTACTGTCGCGGGAGAGGTAGCTCCAGCGGCGGATAGAGCTCCTGCAGCAGAAGCAGAAAAGTCTACGCCATCTGCTGGTAGCGGATGGCAAACAGTTCAGAAAGTTCGGGGTCCGAAGTTCAGGCATACGGACCCCTCTATGTTCGTGAAATCCCCTTCTGCTTCTCCTCCCAGGTCCCCAACTGGGGGAGGGAAGAAGGGGAAAAGGCCTCGGCGGAAGAACGATCCGCAAGACGACGAGGCCTTAGAACAAGAGTCGTCCTCGGACCACGAAGACGACGAAATGCTGGTGGACGAACCTGGTTCCGTTCGTCAGCAGACACCGGATCCTGACCCACCCGACCCGGGGCGGGTGGTTTTAAATAGGTAGGATGGCTCCCATACTTCAGTGGAACGTCAACGGCTTTCAGGCTCACAAAGAGGAAGTCCAACTCTTAGCACGGTCTAATCCATTGTGTCTCTGCAGAAGGTATTTTATTTAGTATGTTAGTATTTCATTGTGCTGTCTCTGTGGCCGACCCCTTTACAGTCGGCCACAGAGACTGCAATTTTGCCACATTGTCACGCCTGGTTGTTGTTAGGGCGCTAATGACCCCGTCGTCGACGCGCCCTAAAACACTAATAACAACAACAACAACAACTTCCGGGCACGCCAGGTACCCGTAGCGCTTCAACAACCACTTCAGGAAGAACTTCAACGTCTCCAAGACGAAGGGATCCTCCAGCCGGTGCGGTTCAGCCCCTGGGCCACGCCGTTGGTCATAGTTCAGAAGCCAGGACGCCGCTTACGTCTCTGTGGTGACTTTAAGACCACCGTCAACCCGCATCTGCTGGTAGACGACTATCCACTTCCGAGACCGGACGACCTCTTCCGTAAACTAGCAGGAGGTACCTACTTTACAAAAATTGACCTGGCAGAAGCATACCTTCAAATCCCTTCGGATATCCAGTCCCGACAATACACAGTCATCAACACTCCCTCTGGCCTCTTCCAACTCAACCGGCTCATGTTCGGCTTGGCCAGTGCTCCAGCGATTTTTCAACGGTATCTCGAACAACTTCTCCAGGATATTCCGGGATGCATCAACTATCTCGACGACATAGTCATCACGGGACCCTCCGCTGCCCAACACATGACCAACCTCCGCCTACTCTTCCTCCGCCTCCGGGCAGCAGGATTGAAATGCAACCTTTCCAAGTGTCAATTTTTTCAACAATCCATTTCCTACCTGGGTCACATCATCGCTCAGGAAGGCATTTCCCCAGCATTTTCCTATGTGGACGCTATTTCCAACTTACCTCGGCCTCAGGATCTACATCAGTTGAAATCTTTTTTAGGCAAGATTTCATACTACAGAAAATTTATACCCTCAGCAGCACAAGTGGCAGCACCCCTGTACCACCTCTGTCGCAAGAATGTCCCGTTCCGTTGGACCCCAGCTTGCGAGACCGCATTCCACACCCTTAAACAGCAGCTCAAGTCCGCAGCATGCCTCATGCCATACACTCCAAACCTCCCCTTGATACTTGCCACAGATGCATCCGATTACGGTGTGGGGGCAGTTCTGTCTCATAAATTACCAGATGGCACGGAACGCCCCGTAGCTTACATCTCCAAAGCCCTATCGGCTGCTCAGCTTAAATATTCTCAAATCGAGAAAGAGGCGCTAGCTATTGTTTTTGCCTGCTCCAAATTCTATTCCCTTTTATATGGGATTTCTTTTCATCTCATTACCGACCACAAGCCACTCCTATCACTATTTGATCCGTCCACACGTCTGCCTACCAAAACATCCCACCGCATCCAGCGTTGGGCACTATTCCTGTCCCAGTTCAGATATACCATGCATTTCCGTACCACCTCCAGGCATGCCAATGCAGACGCCTTATCCAGACTACCGCAGGGACCAGACCTTGCCTTCGACAAGTCGGAACTTCTGGTGTTCCAGATCGACGATGACATACAAGAAGCACTGAAGACATTTCCAGTCACGGCCTCAAAAGTCGCGGCAGCCACAGGGGAGGACCCCCTCCTCCGTGTCATCCGACACCACATCCAACACGGGTGGCAAAAACGTTCCCCTCCACGCCATCATCAAGACCTCAAGTTCTACTACTCCATCCGCCACCAGCTCTCAGTAGTAGAGGGAGTGCTCCTCCGCACAGAACCAAATTCCACCCCGAGGGTCGTCGTTCCGAGATCCCTACAACCGACAATCCTCCAAACTCTCCACCAAGGACACTGGGGAATTGCCCGCACCAAATCCCTTGCCAGACGCCATGTATTCTGGATCGGCCTTACCACGGATGTCACGAAGATTGTGCGGCGCTGTACCATCTGTGCCCAACAACTGCCCCGCCCCCCTCAAAAGTTCCTTTCCTGGCCGGCACCGTCCGGACCCTGGGAACGCATTCACCTCGACTTCGCTGGCCCATTCCTAGGCCACCAGTGGCTCCTAGTGACGGATGCCTTTTCCCACTTCCCATATGTCGTCCGTTGCACCACAATCACCACAGAGGTCACCATTTCAGCCCTCACGAAGATCTTTTCCATCGAAGGATTACCATACGCTATCGTCACAGATAACGGACCGCAATTTCGAAGTCGGGAATTCCTATCCTTCTGTACCGCCAACAATATCCAACACCTCCTCACCCCGCCCTTCCACCCCCAATCTAACGGGGAGGCGGAACGGCTAGTCAGAACATTCAAAACCCAAATGACCAAATACACCACAAGTCACAAACTCGAAGAGGCATTGACTCTCTTCCTCAGTTCCTATCGAACCACTCCAGTGGGGGCCAAAAGCCCGGCGGAATTGCTGCATGGCCGCCAACCTCGCACTCTCCTCCATCTCCTCTTACCCCCGCCCAAGGTACAGGTACCTTCGGGCCCATTCCGTTTCACCCCGGGCTCCCTAGTCTGGGCCCGCGGGTTTGGCTCCCGGGCCGGTTGGCTTCCGGGGGTCATCCAGCGGCCCCGGGGCCGCCAACTGTTCGACGTCAGCCTGGATGGCCGGATAGTGCGACGCCATCGAAACCAACTACGTCCCCGCTACCCCACGGCACCGTCCTCTTCCACCACGGCACGGCCATCCACTTCTTCCTCTCCTTCCCTGCCACCTCCACCACTCCTGCCGTCTAACCGTTGCTCAGGGACAGTTACAGCGCCACCAACGACGCCACAACCGTCGGTCGCTCCGACACCCTTCAGCCGCAGCCTCTCGACCACCTGCGGGGACCATCTTCAGCGCCCCCCGTACAGCCCCCGGCCATCGTACTCCCCTGGAGGTAGCCTTCATAGTCTGCTCCAGGGCGCCGCGGCAGACGACCTCGCAGACGTCGCAGACATCGCTTCCCCCCCCCCCCCCCGGGAGGGAGGTATGTTCAGTCTGCCAGTAAAGGCCCCTGCCAGGCAGACCTCACACACAACGCGCCTGCACGCCGGGATACATATACGACTCCAAACAGGCGCAAAGACATCAAAACAGGAAAACAAATAGAATCATCTAGAAGCTAAGTGGGACTATTTCTTACAGAGGTCGCCGTACTACCATACAACGGAATTCCTGCGCCAGGCCGCCTATATAAGCGTAGCCGGCCGCTCCACCGCCAGTTCCGGCCTGACCGCGGAACCAGCTTCAACTACAGAAGACCACCGGAAGTTCGCGAGAAGTAAAAGCCGTCTCTCTCTACCCCGGACCAGGACCAGGCTAAATTTCTCGACGGTCATCCGCTAACTGTACCACATTTGTTATTGTTTACCAGTGTTTTGTGTACATAGTAATAAACCTCAAGGAACCATTAAGTGTAGTTCACTTCAAAAACTGTTATCTACGACTACTTCATTCTATGCTAAAAATGTCTAACAATTTTGTTACGATTTTGACGAATTATCAAACAACAGATGGGTAGCAAAATGATCGGCGTAACAGATTCTTTAGTATAATAATACGTGGGGAATCAGATCATATTGAGAATTATAAAATTTATGAGACTTATTGTAACATTTGATGTTAACGCATTGACAAGAGTATTTGCCAACACTAACCATTCCTTGTTACAGAAAAAAAAATATTAAGTATCTTCCTGTACAATGAGATTCAAAGAAATTAAAAATTGATGCTTATATTTTATAAATAAGAAATTATAAAAATATAAGACATGGTATTGTGTGCTATATATGGAATTTTTATGCTACGTAATAGACATACAGGTATATTGTAGGTAACATATTGTAAATTATTCATGTCTTACTGATTACCATCACAAACGTTCAATTAGCATAGTTCATAGATAAACGAGTATCATCAGGCATCACACTAATAGCCAGTTTGAATTTTATTTTGTGATTCGAACGCGCGGGAGCAAGCAGTAATCAATTTCACAGATATGTACAAAATAGAAGATGAACCACACTTCTAGCTGAGCTTTTTAATTTTTAATTTTTTGGAAAAGAAAACATGAGACAGTGAAATACTATTTTTTTATTATTATTATTATTTTACTTGCGGCTTTACACCTCATCGACGGCTAAGGTAATTAGAGGCGGGATGGGACGGGGGACAAGGAAAGGGAAGGAATTCGGCCATGGCCTGTTTGAAGGAAGAATCCCGGCAATTCGCCTGGAGTGATTTGGGGAAATCATGGAGAACCCAAATCTGGATGCCCAGACGGGTATTCGAACCTGCGTCCTTCCGAATGCGAGGCGAGAACGTTAACCGATTCACCCACCACTCTGGGTGAAATACCGGAAGTGGGGAACCAGTGCATTGAAATAAATAGACATGGTACTGTACTGAAAAATAACACTGTTAAATTAACTTGAATACCTTATTTTTATGATACCCTCGTGCGCTATATCGTCATGAGTGATTAGGAAGTAATTTTGGTCACTTAAATGACGAAGTTGAAAGCAAAGAACTTTTATAATAGAATTTATAAATCCTTAAACATTGTAACGATTCGCTAAGCTCCCCGTTACATATCACTTTTTATTGTGTATAAAGTAAAGGAATAGAATATTTTTCCATTTCTTGGGATGTCTGTATGTTCGAAAGATGCACATTGAAAGGATAAGAGGCAAGGATTTTACGCTTCAGTGAAGGGTAGTCTGGCTGGCGCCTTTTCGGCAGAATATTAAGAGGATTAGGGATTTCTGTCGAGCACCGGTAAACAGAATTCCTTCCTCCCGAAGGAGACATCGACTCCCGAGGTTTGCCGAAACTTAACGTGGCCAAGAGAAGCACAGATTCACATGACGTCAGATGGTCAGCCAATCACAGGGACCATAGTACTAAGATTCGGGGAATTTTATGTTCTATGTCGTCTTCGAGCCACAAGAGGCGGAGTCAGAGTTTACCTCCGTGGCGGCAGAAAAGACGAGCTTCACTTCCTGCCTGACTTCCCTCCAGTTGGGAGCCCAGACAAGTCACTGGCGACTTGGTGTCCATGTGTGCTGGGCTGACTTGTGTCCTGGAGACCATCTGAGGCACTTCTAACTTGCGACTTGCCGCATACTGCTGGCGTGGCCAGTTACGACAATCGTCCAGGTGGACATCTCCGCTCAGCGCTACCTGCCGTGGAACGGTAATGTGCTTCTACGAAGCCATTCAGCCTGCAACTCACTGTGAAACTGTACCCTTAAGCGCGTCTGAGGTAAAGATCCTTGCTCTGATCTGATAAAACCACTGAGCTAGACTGTGTAACTGTCGAATGCAGGTTAATCATTCGTGGCGTCCCAACCTTTTAAAATTCATTACTGTTTGCTATCATCATAACTGGTAACATACTTTGTATTAGAATAATTATGAGATTTTTAAAGTACAACTATACTTGTTTGCTTGCATTTAAAGGGCTCATTGTACGTCTGAGCGTTGCTTAGAAAATTGCAAAACCTCTTGTTTATTAACGTAATGGTAAATACGCTCAGATTTGTAGATGCCATTGTAAAAATCTTTATTAAAATGTCTTTTTGTGACAGTTTTCAAATCCCAGAATCATCCAATTCTCATTTAAATAATTTACATTTTGACATTCAATTATAGTATCCTATATAGCGTAAAATATAAAGAATTAATTAATAATTCCCCCTCCCCCCCCCCCCTGGCGATACGCTACAATTGGCGAACCCAAGCGTTGGGGCACGAGTAAAACATGTATTGAAGCCCAGAATTTTGAATAAGTTTCATGGAGTGTTGCAAATGGCTTTTGGCAGTTTTATTATTCTTGTAGAAAATAGATAGTGCATATCTTCATTTTGATGTTGCACTCATTACATGAATTTTGTGTTTGGTTTCTTTTGAAAATTTATGTGTTCTTATGTGCTCATGTTTGTGCTTAATTTTGATGGATAATTTGTGCGAAGGTTCTGTCCGCATGCACTTGCTATGTTTATCCATTACAGCGTTGATATTGTTTTTTTGTGATCTGTTTGTCTTTTGAAATTTTTGTTTGATATGTGGTGCATCATTTGCTGAATTTGAGGGAGTTTCACATTGTTTTATTGAACCGCGAGAATTGCTGGGGTATTTCTATTTTTCCCTGTGCTTTGTATGGAGATTTTGTGTGATTTTTTCTTGAGACTTTCGATTTTGTGGGACTTCGGGTTTGATAGTTAGGTCGTTCATGAAGCTTAGATCTGGGGCTGTCATAATGGAAAATTTAAATGTAAATTCAGACACCCAGGAGATCATGAATGAATCGATTTCCGACGCAGTTAATCCGGGCACTATTGCGGAAACTCAGAGGGTTGCAAGTGTTGATTTAACTTCCGAAGCGGGGTACAGCTCGCAATCTACCATATGTATTGGTGAGACAGAGACGGAAAATTTTCCAGATGTCCCTGACGAAAGTGCCTCAGCACAGTCCAATGCTAGAAACACACATGCAACAGAAAACACAGCACCAGCTCCAATTGAAAGCACACTACAACTAACGGATATTATGGCATTCTTAGTGAAATCACAAGAAAAAATAGACGACATGATGTCACAGTTTCAAAAATCGCAAGACGACATGAAGGCACATTTGTCAGGAAAAATCGACGCACTTGACAGGCACCAAGACCGTCTACTCCACGTCATTGAGGACAGATTATCGATCTCTCCTCAGAAAACAGAGAAAAGTATTGACAGTGGAGAAGCGAATGTAAAACCTGACGTCGCGATTTTATCCGAAGTCAAAAATGATTTGCAAACACAAGAGGTGGATCGCACGCTCAGTGACGACAACTTGTTGATTATTCGCGAGCAAACCACAATAGAATCGGAGTGTGATCACTGCGATCAGTCTGAGGAAGTGTCTCAGCTTGTCGAATTGCAGATTGCCAGTGAATCAGTTGACAAAGTCTCCACTCAGCGTCTCGTGAAAGAAATTTTTAGTTTGAAAGCGAAGATTTCTGAGCTTAATAATTTCAGTCGTTTAAGTGGTACCGTTTCGGAAGTAAAGCGACAGCGGTCAGTGAAACCTAAAACAGTTGTTGGGCACGAGTCGAAGGATCATCAGTACATGTCTTTCATTAAGACAAGAAGAGTGTCCGTTAATGTTTCAATGTTCAGTGAAAATCGAGATTATTCTAAAAATTCGCAGGCAATAAGCATCGCGTGGGACTTTTCCATCTGTGATTTGACAATGAGTGCTACACAGGTTTGTAGTTCCTTCCGATCAGAAAAATATTACCTGCAAATGCAAAGATTAAAATATTTTGCTGTAGTACAAGTTTCCAGAAGTTAAGTGTCTGGACTCGTCTGTGAGTACAGTAAACTTGCAGGCTAACCAGATCGGCTGCTATGAATAACAGTTTAAATAGCCGGTCAGGAAGGTCGCTACTATCAGCTGTTCCCATTAGCAAACGTTTGCGGCGGAACACAATGGAATTTCCAAGAATCCCATTAGGTAGCAGGACCAAGGGTCTATGCTCCGTGGCTACTGCATGCGAAAGCTTTCACGTTCCTTGCAAAATTCTGTCGAATACGGCAAAGCTGTGTATTCGGGAAACAGAATAGGTTTCCAAAAGAAAATACATGGACGCATTAAAAGTCACTGAATAATCATTTCTAATCATGATTATCTAGCATGCAATGCGGTGATGAAATAGCTGAAATTTAATGTTGCCGATTATGGAATCCTAAAAATATTGTACTGTATGTGATATAGCTTCTATTAAGTTGAATTAAAAATTAATAAAGTGTAGGTGATGCTAAATGCTGAGAAAGGAAGAAAGCACCAACGCGAAACCTTTCATTTATAGAAGAAAAAGCTAGTTAAAATAAATTCCGCATTCGGAAACTAGATGCTGAACCAACTTTTCCTAACTTTATGTGAATTCGCGTGAGACTTCTAAGTCATTCTGACTATCTCGCATTAACGGACACAATTTAAAAAGATGGCTTTACGTAATTCCCGTAATCTTAAAATTTACCACACCGCCTAAATGTTATGCAATCATGAGCATATGGTGTGAAGGAAGATTTTCACGTTTCGCCTCAAGTCTAAACTGTCACTACGATCAAATGGCGAGGTTAAAAGAAATAAAGTTTCCAAGAATGTAATGTGCCGTGCAGAAAATAATTTTGCGATCTGTGGTGCAAATGAATGAATTGTATGTAACGCTCTGAGCATTTACGCGAGTTACATTTAAAGTCTTTCTATTGGCAGAAGTCTTTTGTAGCGTGTGGTCAACAGATACCACATCGTCTATGGTTGAAACATGGTCAAAGTTACCATTTCAACGTTTACTTCTAGTTATACGTGCGTATAGGGTGGCGAAAGTGCCGTATAAATGCCCTAACTATAAACTTTGCCTGAGAGATTTAGTTAGTTTTGTTATCACGGAATTTCAAAGGGATCGTAAGTAATGGTTACATTTACACGGGGGAAACACAATTTTACTTCGTTGCTTCATTGTATTAAGTGAGGACGAGAGCGGAAAAATTAAATTTTTGGTTGCGATTTGGTGAGGCAACGGTGAGTTTTTATATGTACGGGAAATTCAGATTTTTGTGCCTGTTTAACGTAAAGTTGTTGCTAAAGTTCAGCAGATTTTGATAGCGAAATGTTTGTTGGTTTTTATTTTTGTCGCACCCGTGTTTGGTAAAACTCATGGATACCCACGATAAGTGCAGGCGTGACAAATATTTAAATAAATGTTGGATAGCTTGAGATCTTAAAGATGTCTTAAAATATCTCTGTGACAGAATATACAAGCTTGTTTGTGCAATATGTTTAAGCTGGATCACATACAGCTAATGTACATATCTTTTTGTCTTATTATTTTGTCATGTTTATAAATATTTTGATTTTGCTCTAAGTTTAAAATCCTGAAGGGAAAATTTAATTTTTTTAAAAAAATTTATTTTTATTAAAATATGATCAATTAGCTTCCTAAAATTATGTGTAAATCACGCACTTGCTTCAGTTTCTCTGACAATGTTCTGCGTATATTGTAGATATTAAGGTTTCATAGAAGTTTTATTTTAAGCCTTTATGTAAATAGGTCTATGTGTAATTTATATTCTCATGTATATGTTATTATTGTGTTTAATATATGTTTGTATGAGGGATGGCTATCTGAATTCATGTGTTGCAATGGGATAAAGGAATTCTAAGACGGCCAAAAGATGTAAGAAAGCCCATTAAAATTCAATTCACAAATCGAGAATCGCGGTGATTTTGGGATCTCATTTAAAAACTGTGGTAATTGTTAAAGTGCTAAGTTATTATGTTTTGGTCTCAACTAAAGTAGAATCACAAAACTCAAAATAAAATTATTATGTCATAATAATTTTCATTAACAGTGGGGCATTATGTAACGATTCGCTAAGCTCCCCGTTACATATCACTTTTTATTGTGTATAAAGTAAAGGAATAGAATATTTTTCCATTTCTTGGGATGTCTGTATGTTCGAAAGATGCACATTGAAAGGATAAGAGGCAAGGATTTTACGCTTCAGTGAAGGGCAGACGGGCTGGCGCCTTTGTTCGGCAGAATGTTAAGAGGATTAGGGATTTCTGTCGGGCAACCGGTAAACAGAATTCCTTCCTCCCGAAGGAGACATCGGCTCCGAGTTTGCCGAAACTTAACGTGGCAAGAGAAGCACAGATTCACATGACGTCAGATGGTCAGCCAATCACAGGGAACATAGTACTAAGATTCGGGGAATTTTATGTTCTATGTCGTCTTCGAGCCACAAGAGGCGGAGTCAGAGTTTACCTCCGTGGCGGCAGAAAAAGACGAGACACTTCCTGCCTGACTTCCCTCCAGTTGGGAGCCCAGACAAGTCACTGGTGACTTGCGGTCCATGTGTGCTGGGCTGACTTGTGTCCTGGAGACCATCTGAGGCGCACTTCTGACTTGCGACTTGCCGCATACTGCTGGCGTGGCCAGTTACGACGACGCTCAGCGCTACCTGCCGTGGAACGGTAATGTGTTTCTTCGAAGCCATTCAGCCTGCAACTTCCGTGAAACTGTACCCGTAAGCGCATCTGAGATAAAGATCCTTGCTCTGATCTGATAAACCACTGAGCTAGACTGTGTAACTGTCGAATGCAGGTTAATCATTCGTGGCGTCCCAACCTATTAAAATTCATTACTGTTTGCTATCATCATAACTGGTAACATACTTTGTATTAGAATAATTGTGAGATTTTTAAAGTACAACTATACTTGTTTGCTTGCATTTAAAGGGCTCATTGTACGTCTGAGCGTTGCTTAGAAAATTGCAAAACCTCTTGTTTATTAACGTAATGGTAAATACGCTCAGATTGTAGATGCCATTGTAAAAATCTTTATTAAAATGTCTTTTTGTGACAGTTTTCAAATCCCAGAATCATCCAATTCTCATTTAAATAATTTACATTTTGACATTCAATTATAGTATCCTATATAGCGTAAAATATTAAGAATTAATTAATAATTCTCCCCCCCCCCCCCCTGGCGATACGCTACAACATCAATGTATGCGTAATCTTAAAATAGTTTTTATCTTTTATTTCTAATTAGAGTTGCTCCATTCTAATTTAATACAGACACTAATATGCAACTATTATTTACTCCAATGAAGTTAAGAGAGATGCTAATAACCACACAAGTTCCAATCATGTTAAAAATGTTGAAACAGAAATGTCAGCGGATTGGTGACTAGGAATGGGAATGAACTGGGTAATGTCTTTTTGAAGGAACCATCGCGGTATCTTCCTGCGATAATTTCGGGAAATCTTGGAAAACTGGCGGCACAGGGATTTGAACCGGTATCTTTCCGAACGCCATGAGCGAAGGGTTGCGCTCATCTATAGCGCATGTTGAATGTCAAAGTCCATGGATTTTGATTTTATTATGACATTTGATTTCATCTCTCTTTGGGATTGAAAGATCAAGAAATTTACCATCGAAATGAAGGACTGTTAATCAGGAATATATATTTGTACCATAAATTTCGTGGGAGGCAATGTGGAACACAATACCGTCATTATTACTGGAGTATACGGTAGATATTCACGAACATCTGGATCAGTTTTCTTAATTTTAGTGGGTTAGGAACTTTGACATTATTAGTGAAATATCAACAAAAAGATAGAGTTAAAATTGATTGAAAATCACTACAGTAGCCCACTTGTTTTAGAAATATGTAAAAACTATAACTTTTTACTCCGTAATTTGTGGCAATAAACATTCCGTTCCGAACAAAGGATAACTCCACATTATACTATTTCAAGTCTATATTGGAGTGGCATAGTATAAATTGGTAAGTCATTTAGACCTCAACTACTAGCTGAAGGTCATATGCGCACTTGCGGTAACGGAAATTTCCCCACAAACCTATAATAAATGAGAGAGAGACTTACACCTGCGATGTGTAAATATTACGTAACAGATGAGAATACAGGAGACTATTTTGATTTCTAAAAGTATCGTGTTGGACACGTAGTTAATTATATGAGGTTTTTACGTATAATAGATCTGTATGCCGCATAAGGGTCTATTAAGACACCAAATATCGCATGATTTTGGCAATTTTCCTATAACATACCACGGGATGTTTGTGAAAATCGAATTGTAGAATATTCATGTTCGTCCGTGATATTAGTGAGTAGAAAAAGGGATAGTTTTAACAAAAAGTTCATGTAGGAATGTTAAGAGACAAAGTGTGTGTCTAGATGAGGAGAGGGAAAAAAACTTATCTCGAGGAAGACAAAGGGAAAAAGCTTAGTACCATAGGAATCAGGAAGTTGAAACTTGTTGTTGCATTAATTACTTTTGTCAGCTACATACTCGTATTTTTTTCGGCTAACCTCAATGTATTAACAAGTTTATTAATGTATCTTGAAGTGTTTTTCTGTTTATCAAAGTGGAGAACATCACACAACATACACGAAATTTCCACAAAACATCCAGACTCAACCCAGCGACTCTAGGTACTTTGAGCAAGCACTCTATCCCTACGATTCCGGAGCCATGTTAGTCACCTGTTTACCCCTAGTCAACCAATCCTATCGATTAGAATAACTATTTGATTTAAACTGAGGTAAAATATTTGGAGTTAATTAAGTGCTATTCACATATTAAACTGAAATCAAAAACGAATATTTTTTCGATCGCGAGTGCCTTGGAATGGAAAAAGAGAGACCCATAAAGCTGCTCTGAAATGTTATGGAGGTACTTGTACTCATCTCCGCTAGACGAGTATTCGTTTACGGCGGGGCTATACCAACCACAGTAGTGGAATTCCACGTGCCGCCGTCGTCAGGGCCGAACTGGGACAGTCGCAAGTAATGAAATGAGGGAAGGTCCTCAAGTGCAGGCAGGCGGGAGTGGCGCCACTTTATGGAGTCTTACATTCCTGTGAGAGGGCGTGCCGCTGCGACTCGGCTCGCGATTAGCGGTAAAAACTACTTTACGGCGGACGGCAGCTAACGAGGTTCCCGGAATGTCCCTTATTAAAAGGCGGCACCAATTGCAGACTCGCGGAATCCGACACTCACTGCGAAAAAATTTACACACGTGTGAAATGCAAGAGATATGGTTCACCTTCATTTACGAAGGCGCAATAGTTGACAAATTATATATGAGGTTTATACGCGGTGTATTGGAACTCAAATAATCAGCCTGATGATAATTCAAATATCAACAGCAAGTCGCATACGTCAGCTGAAACCGCCTCCCGGCTTCCTAGTTCCGTTTGAAAATTAAATTTTAATAACTTTGCTACTGACTGCTTTTACCATTTTCTTAGCAAGGTGATCATTCAATTTTTAAAACGGAAACGAGAAGACGAATACGAAATACACAAGTGAAACTGCCATATTACGTCAGAACTGATTCTAATGTTTAATTGTTACTTGTCCTGTACATATTTTGCTTTAAAACTGTACGATGATAGTAAAATAATGATGAATTGGGATAAAGTTTCACTAAATGACGCGGTAGAAGTATTTGCTTTTCTTTTTTGAAACAATTTTGGAAAACAAATATAGAGAATTACCACCACTACTACAACAACCACATTCTAAATGACAACCGTTATATCATTTCATCATTAAAATGTTATACTCTCAAACAGATATCCCAACTCAATCACAAATAAATTACAATGCTAGTTTCCGACGATGTAAAGTGAATTAATAATACAAAACACTTTAATTATTAATAATGAACATTGATTGATAAACAGTTTTGAAATTAAATTTCAGAGGGTTTAACCGGAAGCGCACAGGTACATTTAAACTATATATGGTTTTATTTGATTCATCAGAGAAATTTGTTAGCTAATTGCAATTATATCATTCCTTCCCAATACACAAAATTGAAAATGTCGAGTAAAACGGTTTGTGCCACAAATTTGTTACTAAGTGCTTGAAATATTACGAAACTTGCATTTCAGAATACCGCAAATTACAAACACAAGCTGTTTGAGATCTTCTGTTTTGAAGCTTTTTTTTGCTAAATAGTTTTAGGATATTGCTCAGCAATTTTACACGTCTTCACAGTGATATAAATTTAATACTATGCCTTTTTTACCATTGTAATCTAAGAGTAGAATGCCTGAGTTGTCTAAGGTACCGATCCGTAGATTCACAAGGCTTCTTGGGATCTTTTAGACTATAAAACGTTTAGACCATTTCGCAAATATTCATTTCGATTCTAGATTGGTGTCCAATTACTATAAAAAAGTGGAAGTAAACATTTTAAATAACCACTATTCACTATTATAGTCTTCGAATTTCATTTAGATATAAATGCAGTTAAATTCATGAAACCAAAAATGTCTTCTGATGAAGAATACGAGAACACAAGACTAAACCAAATTAATAAGTCTCTTCTTATATTGAAAAATAAGAACAAATTCTTGGTGTGAAAATACGAGATAAGTCAGTTGCCACGTCTCATTGTTTCCAGTGATTTTTTGCTATGCTGTAGTTGTACATAACTGTTACAGTGCTGGATTTGCAGCCGGATAGCGCCATAAATACACAGTAACGTTTCGCCAACGTTCTCTGTTTTCTTCATGAGATATCGTGCAATCGGCAATCCAGATCTTCATACATTGAATAGCCAAAGAAACTGGTACACCTACCTAATATCGTGTAGGGCCCTCGCGAGCACGCAGAAGTGTCCATAAATCCATAAGAGTACGAGGGGGTGGAGATCTCTTCTGAACGGCACGTTGCAAGGCATCCCAGATATTTTAAATAATGTTCATATCTGGGGAGTTTGGTGTCCAACGGAGGTGTTTAAACTCAGAAGAGTATTCCTGGAGCCAATGAAGCAGCTCTGGACGTGTGGGCTTTCGCATTGTCCGTCTGGAATTGCCCAAGTCCGTCGGATTGCGCAATGGAAATGAATTGATGCAGGTGATCAGCCAGGATGCGTACGTACGTGTCACCTGTCAGTGTAGTATCTAGACGTATCAGGGGTACCATTTCACTCCAACAGCACACTCCCGATACCATTACAGAGCCTCCACCAGCTTCAACAGTCCCCTGCTGACATGCAGGGTCTATTAATTCATGAGGTAGTTTCCATACCGGTACACGTCCATCCGCTCGATACAATTGGAAACGAGACTCGTCAGACCAGGCTCAATGTTTCAATCATCAACATTCCAATGTCGGTGTTAACGGGCCCAAGGCGTAAAGCTATGTACCGTGCACTCAGCAAGGGTACACGAGTGGGCCTTCGGCTACGAAAGCTCTTATCTATGATGTTTCGTTGAATGGTTCTAAAGCTGACAGTGCCGGCCTCGGTAGCGTAGGGGCTATAGTGCTAGCTCCGCGTACCGAAGGTCGCCGGTTCGAGTCGGGCCGAGGGCATGGGTGTTTAGTGTTGTGTCTGTTGTAGTGTCCTTGTGTTAATACTTGATAGCAACAAATCACATTGAGCTGGCAGTATGGCCCAGTAGCCGAATGCCATTATATACATATATATATATATATGAAAAAAAAAAGCTGACAGTTGTTGATAGTCCAGCATTGAAAGCTGCAGCAATTTGCGAAAGGGTTGCACGTCTGTCACGTTGAACGGTTCTCTTCAGTCGACGTTGGTCCCGTTCTTGCAGGATCTTTTTCCGGCGAAAGCGATATCGGGGATTTGATGTTTTACCGGATTTCCGATATTCACGGTGCACTCGTGAAATGGTCGTACGGGAAAATCCCCACCTCATCGCTACCTCGGAGAAGCTGTGTCCCATCTCTCGTGCGCCGCTATAACACCACGTTCAAACTCGCTTAAATCGTGATTCTCTGTCATTGTAGCAGTAGTAACCGATCTAACGCCTGCGTCAGACACCTGTAGTCTTATATAGGCGTTGCCGAGCGCAGCGCCGTGCTCTGAGTGTTTCATATCTCTCTGTTTGCACACGCATGGCTATATCAGTTTCTTTGGCTCTTCAGTGTATAAGACAGTAAATCTAGAAGTTCACATATTTGTTACAGCTATGCAATCTCGGCTCCAAAATTCGCTGGTGAAAGGTCAGACAGGAAAAGGAATAAAAAGAGTACGTCGAAAGGTGGTGGACCACATTGTAAAAGCTACTACGTTACAAAAACGGGAGACTCCCGCAGTACGCGACTGGTGCAGGATCCGCAATTCATCCGCCGAAGAGAAATGCGAGTGGTTGAAAGGGACTGTGGAAGCGGGTTTGCGAAATGGTGACGAGAGTGGTGACGCGAGACTAGGTTGTAGTATATGTATGCCGACAGCGAGAATTGGAATAGTTTTGGAAGAGCTTTGCTGTCTGCTCGGGGGTTGGGATGCCTGCTCTCAACAGAGAGCCTCTGGAATGCGTCGCGCTCGCGCTTTTCCTTTGCACTGGGAACTGTACTCTAACGCTTTCGTTTTCCTAATTAAAGATTTGTGGCCAGTTTTGCCACAGAGCTACTCCTACCACCACACTCAATGACAATGTTTTGCCAAGATAGCAGAATGAGAAACCAACCATGATATTTTCATCATGTTTTCAGCAGAAACAAATTTATAGTTATATTCTTCCAATAGCTAAATTCCAGACACCAAAGATTTAATATTATGTTATTTCACTTTTGTAGATGTGTTTCACTGTATGAAGAGAAAGCTATTATTTTGATTTATTGTGTTAGCTTGAAAGATAAAACATTTGAAACTATTAAAAAAGTTCACTGTATCAGTTAGTATATCACATCTGACACCTGGTTGCTGTACATTAAACGATTACGTAATTTTTTAATTTAATTTTAATTTCAATGGAGCATAAGCTCATGTATCAATTTCCCTACACCCCCATCTTCCCCCTATCCTGCACCCACCTACATTCGCCCTCTACAAATTTTATCTTTAAATTCTTTCAATGTTTTTGGTAAATTATTCATCATTTCTCCTGGTAATCATTCCAATCCCTGACACCCTTACCTAAAATCTTCCCACACCCTTGTGCCTGAAATCGAGTGCCAGCTTGTGGTCATGGTAATCTTTTCCATTCCATGCACTACTTTTCATACCAACTCCAATATCTTTCCGTGCCTCATCGCCAGTATACGCCCTTTACACTCCCATGACCCTCCTCATCCTCCTCCTGTCTTGCAATGAATCCCATTCCAGCTCCTTTATCATATTCGTCACTGATTGCATTCTGCGATAATTTCCAGAAACAAATCTAGCAGCCCTTTTTTGCACCCTCTCCAATTTCTGTATTTGATACGCAATATGAGAGTCCCATACTACACTACCATGTTCGATCAATGGTCTGACCAAAGTTTTGTAACGCAATTCGTTTACTTTTCTCATACATCCCCTCATACATCTCTCCAACAAGTGCAGAACTTTGAAACCTTTTCCTACCACCTGTTCAATGTGTCCTGCCCAGTTAAGCTTGTTATGAAATGTAATGCCAAGATATGTACATTTCAAGTCTTCAGCAGGCAATTCTTTCCCCACCTTAAATTGATATTTAACTCTTTTTTTTATTTGTGTATCTAATATGCTGACTCTTCTTTGCATTTATCTCCATCCCATGTTTACCAACCATTAAGATATCCTGTCCAGATCACCCTGCAATAGTTTACAATCCTCTATCGTTTTGATTCTTTTATATAGCATTATGTCATCTGCACACAATCTAATTTCAGATAATAAACAATCAACACAATTGTATAAAATCTTCTAAGGCTTTCCACCGAGGTAGCGCGTCAATGTAGGGCGACCGACGTTTCGAAGCCTGCCTCCGGCTCCATCTTCCGGCGAAGTGTCGGATTCAGGAATCCGACACTTAATTGTTAAACTAATAACTAATTTTGAATTCCTTACTATGAGATTCAGTATATTAACTTGCAACAATGTACTATCGTTGCGACTAATCCCCAAAAACTTAGTACAACAGTACAATTTACCAAATATCATGAAAATTATGCTGTTACTTTCTACAGTTTATTTCTAACCAAATTTTGTTTTACTTTCAGTTAAATAATAATATGGTGGCATAACAAACAGAATAAAATTATTTGTTTATCCTCTGCGAATAGCATTTAAAAATTTTATGTAAACTCTCTAAATTTTTTTTTTTTTTGTTAGGATTCGTTTTTAATAGGTACCAACGTTAGTTCTTGAAGTAAACGAACGAATACTTAAACTTCGTCATATCGTTCATCAATAACGATAATCGGCTTACCTGCAAATATTTTGTGGTATAGTTATAACATATTCAGGAACCTGATGGAAATTGAGATACAAATAAATCTGTAGGACGAATTTTAAACCTAAATTACTCGTATCGTGCACCATTAAATGCGGAGAAACTGAAACGCAAATCAAAATAAAAACACAATTAAATGCCCGAAATTATCACGGATTATGAAGTAATCTCATTCGCAAACTAAAAGCACGTCTGCAGCGGCCTCACGAACAAAGCCAACTCAACGTATGATTTGCTTGGAGCAGATTGAAATAAACAGTGGAAAGGCCTTTCTGATAGCCGTTGACAGATATACGTGCCGTTCTGCCGTTCTCGTCAAAGTAAACACAGTAGAGCACGTGATAATTGGAGGATGGCGTGGCTGCCAGCGATAGCGGGTCACGAGTTTGACTCCGGACCGGTACGAGACTCTTATCTGTCACGGAAACACCAGTGCTTCAGCGTTCACAACACGTCGCCACCACGCTGTTCATGACGGACTGGCTCGTCCTGGTTGCAACACGAACGAGGGTGTGGGGGGCTGGACAAGTTTTAAAGATCTGCCATTAACAGTCCAGCAGCCGTGACGTTATCAACAATTTAAAGAAGCATGAAGTTTTCGTCATATGACTGTCTACAGCCAATTACAGATTTATTACGACTGTTTCATTAAGATATAGCTAATATGGCAGAGTGACTTACGGCGAACTTGATGGTGGATGTTCATATCATTATGACAATTTTTAATCTAATCTGGAAGTCACAAATGGTCACTAGCTTCACACAACTTGCTGTGGAATAGTGTTGCCCAAAATCGGTCTTGGTCTTGCATTTTTGCAAGACCAAGACCAAGACCAGGTGTATTGATGCAAGACCAAGACCGGCCAAGTCTGGTCTTGTTCTTGCATTTGGGCAACACTAGTGTTGCCCAAAATCGGTCTTGGTCTTGCATTTTTGCAAGACCAAGACCAAGACCAGGTGTATTGATGCAAGACCAAGACCGGCCAAGTCTGGTCTTGTTCTTGCATTTGGGCAACACTAGCTGTGGAATGATCAACGGACTCTCAAGTTCACTGTGGGTATAGCATACGTAGCGTAGTTCTGACTACACTTGTGAAGTTTCATTTTGATAGAGTTCTCAAGGTTAATGCCAGGACAGTTGAATTAGAAAAGCCCATGGTCGAATTCCTTCCCATTCCTTGTTCCCTACCCTCTGCCACCTCTACTCACCTTGATGTATAGGAGGCGTAAAGGCAAGAAACTTAGTGTCTTGTAACGAGGAATACGTTTACTCCGCATTTTTTTTAACGCAACATTCAGCAATAATACATAAAAATATCTACTGTATAATCTCAGAACACCGTTGTTGTGCTTTGAGAGGATTTACGACAATAGGCACATTATTAACAAATATTTAATCGATAAACGTCATAAATAATTTATATGTTGAAAAGGATGATATGAACCACTACGATTAATGGTCAGGACAGCAATCTGCACTTAATGTAGATACTTCATTTTGTATGGCAGCAGAGTTCAATTCAGCTGAGTTTTATATTTTTAAGCTAGCAGAGATTCCGGCGTTGCCCGTAGAGTTGGCGTAGATTTACCCACACACTGTTTATATTCACGCAATCAGAAAAGTGTACAAAGTTTCATACAATTCGCGGCATCCATTTCGGTTAGAGTTCTGGCCTCGCATTCGGGAGGACGCCGGTTCGAATCCCCGTCCGGGCATCCAGATTTGGGTTTTCCATTGTTTCCCCAAATCACTCCAGGCGAATGACGGGACGCTTCCTTCAAAACGGCCATGGACGAATTAATTCCTATTCCTTGTCCCCAGTCCCATCCCGCCTCTAATGACCTTAGCCGTCGACGAGGCGTAAAGCAACAAGTAAAAAAAAAAAGGCATCCATTTTCGGAATTAAAGCAAACCTAGATTCACCTCACCTTACCATCAAAGGAGTTGGTTGAAGCTGATTTACCGGTACACTATTTTTATTAGTCCAAAAAGATTCACGTGTACCAAGCTTCACTAATTTCGAACCGACCATTTCCGGTACTAAACTAAACGGCGATTTAGCAGCACAGTTCTAAGAGTCAGGTGGTTTTGTTGCTTTGATAAGGAATGTCAGTTTTCATTTCAACCTAATTACAGTTAATGTTGCTGCTCGGAACTATTTGTGCATTCCGTGTACGTCGACCAATATTTCCTCCTCGTCCACGAAGACTGTTTATGTTGACATAGCTACAGTTGTTATGTCAACAGTCGCCAATGCTCGCCGAGTAAAAGGCCGCTATCTTCGCCGATGATTTTTGTGGGGAGAGGGGTGGGCTTTTGCATATTATGAATCTAAACCATTCTCGAATCAATCTAATCGCACACACAAAGTTTCATAAAAATCAGTCCAGCCGTTTAGGAGGAGTTAAGTGACATACACACGGACAGAAGAAATTTATACATATATATAAATAGAAGTCCAAACAGTGGCTTGATCATCCTCCATTAGGCTGGGTCGGCTGCAAGAAGATGGTTTCAATCCCACCGCACTGTCATTAATTTAATACTATTGTATGTTTCATTGTTATTTTTCGTAAACTGGCATACAATGATAATAATAATTATAATCTGCCAAAAATTTGAATAATCTAAGCTACATTACTCAATGTATCCAAGATGCGTATCGAATAAAATAACCTTTAACCCTCCAGTTTCGTTGATTCACGTTTTGAATATTAAATACGAAAAAAAAACACAAATTTTGTATAAACACGCTGGGAGAAGACATTAAAAAAACTAAAAAAAGTCCTCATATTGTAGCTAGTGCAAATAGAAGGCATTTTCGTATGCGTAACAATTTTTGATCGCTAAGGAGTTAAAATATATTAATAATATTTCAATATCTTTCACACAGTGGGAAGCGAATTTGAGACGTATAGATTCAGAGGTAGCGTTAAAATAAGACACGGATGGTAACTGAAGAGCACCAAAATTATTCAAGGCCAGATTGAACTTTGAATTACAATGGTGTGATGGTCAATCCTCAGTATCGTTAAAACGGAAGGCATAGACTCGTTTAGCGACTGGCCGGGGCTATCCTTTCAAGAATGATGCGAATTTGAAGAGTTAGGTAAAAATATCGAGTAAGAATAAATCTCATGTGAATTCATTTTCACAATCTTGCAATAGTCATTGCACAAATCGTTGTAGATCAAAAGAGAGAGATTGCATAGGAAAAAAAAATGTTATTAAGGACGTGGTACACAATTAGTATAAAAACAGGAAATCCGTATAATATATATATATTTTTTTTTATAATATGCTTAACGTCTCTCTAACAGCGAGATCTTTAGAGACGGCCGTATAGTAAAACATAATTTGAAACATATGTATGCCAATATTTATCTCTTTCCCATGGCATCAAGTAACGATACAGAGGAGACGAACGTAAATGATAAACAAACAAATCGAAAATTAACTGCAGGGGATATGTAAATACGTAATGTTTCAAATATTTTAATTTTCTAACGGCAACTAATGTCCTGAATTTCACTTCGATAGTAATGAAATTCTTCTAGTGAGTCTTTAACAGTTCTTAGAGTTTGTTTCTCGAATGATCTAACTTTTTTGTAGGTTGGATCATGTTTGGGAAACTATTTCATAGAAGTTTCATTGTTTCACAGAGAACATTGCTTGCAATTGCTCCACAGTGGTTGCAGCGTCAGTTTATTAAAAAAAGTTTCTGATTAGCAAATATCAATTATAAAAAACAAGATGCTGCGAAATTTTCCGCGGAGCTGTCTAGTCTGGCAGAGGTATTAAACATAAAGCTACCAGCTCCAATAATTAATGAATCCTTAGTGATAAATAGTACAAAAGAAGGTTGTCTGAACTTTAAATAAATGAGTTTACATTTAGTTTTTAAATGAAATGTTAGGAAAAATACAATTATAGTGAAAATAAAAAACTATTTATTAGTTTCTGTGTTAAACTTTTATATGTCTGAGAGCTTAATAACATTGCTGCTGAAAACAATATTTACTCTTCATAAATTTCAGCAGCCTTTTTTCGAGTATATTTTTTTTAACTGCTTTACGTCTCTCAACAGCGAGGTCATTAGAGACGGGAAAGGATTGGGGCCAGGAATGGGAAGGAATTCGACCATGGCCTTTTTAAGGAAGCATCCCGGCATTTGCCTGGAGTGATTTGGGAAACCATGGAAAACCCAAATCTGGATGCCCAGAGCGGGATTCGAACCGCCGTCCTCCCGAATGCGAGGCCAGAGCGCTATCCGTTACACGACCACTCTCGGTTCGAATATAGAATTGTAATTTGTGGTGGCGTTAAAAATATGGAAACGGATAGCGTAAAGGTTAAATTTAAATACACCTAACTGTGATTTTAACATACTATTTTTCATTAAAGTAATAAAAAATATATCATCATCATCATCCTCAACAGTTTCCGGCCTCTGGCTGGGTCTGCATTATGCACAAGCCTCTCCATTTCCTTCTTTCTTCCCACCACCTCTCTGTCACCACCTTGTTCCAGTCCTCTCCTCTCTTCCGTACACCCTCCTCCACTCCTTTCAGCCATCCATCTCTTGGTCTTCCTCTGGGTCGTTTACCTTCCATCTTAATTTCATGGATCTTTCTCGGGATTCTCTGAGCCCCCATTCTCTTGATATGCCCATACCATCTCAGTCTGGTCCTCTCTACCCTTTCCTGTAAGGGTTCCTCTTTCATGGTGCGTCTAATCACTTCATTCTTTATTCTGTCCATTTCCCATTCTACCTCTTAAAAAATATATATTAATATTAAATTAGCCACAACTAAAAACGTGATGCAGGACTAATTAATTGAAAATTATTCAATTTAAATTTGATCTAATTGTAGTCGGGCACTGCGAGTGGTTTTGGTGGTCTTAAGCGCCCTGCACAGTAGCGACAGCAGAGTGAAATCCCCCGCTCTCAACGTCAACAGCGGCGCCAGAGCTCCGACTGACTATTGCAGGCGGCGAGGCGACAACAGGTCCCCATGGATCCTGAATGCAGGTCGTAATCCCGTGAGCTTATGGGCCCAACTAGGCGACGTTAAGCCATCGCAAGGGCCGGGCCGCGAGTTCGGGCCCAGCCTGACCGCAAACACTGTGGCCACAATCAACCTAACGCTCACTTGTCGCGTTAGCTGCCGTGTTTATTCAGACTATCAGGTTCCGCGGGACCAATGGAACCCGCAGTGTAGATACTACAGTACGGATTTCCTACTAAGCTCCATTCTAAACCAGTAAATTGTTTGATTATTCTGTGAAACGCAACAAATATTGCTGAATTACGACTAACTTTTACAGCGAAATTTAAAAACGTAGGGTCTATCTTACAATGTAAAAGCTCAAACTTTATCGATGAATAATACAAACGAAATCTTCATAGGTGTATCGCCGGATTGCACTGCTTTCACAATATAATTAATTGTTTTTATGAAAAATCCTGTGTCCAGTAAGAAAGAAATAGTTGTAGGTTCATTGTTACTTACCTATCCCTCACAGAACACCTGATCCTTCACACGCTTACTGTGCAGTGGTTACGATTACAGACACATTTTAGGAATTTTGAGATTATTGGGAGCGGTCCCCGTCTGGTGTGGATCAGTTATAATCTCACTTCCAAAGAAAAATCGGAGAAAATGCTACATTTCACATGTGCTAGCTGATCACTTGGCTAAAATAACAGGGGATTGAGGTCGGAACAGACTTGTGGACTATTAAGAAATTCCGTCTAATGAACACTGATTTATGTGTCAGAAGTGTGGGTGAAGATATTGTGATAAACTGTATCATGGTAATTGATGGGTGACTGTTGGCACCAGTGTTCTAAATTGACCTGGCGTTAGGCGTAATTACGCCTCAATGTTTTCATTTTACACCTGTAATCTCCGTCAAAGGCGTAGAAAAAACGCATAAGAAACTTTTTTTTTTAATTACATTTCAGCACTTCGTTTTCTGTTTTACATGTTCACGGTTTAATTCTAATAATTAATTTCAATTACAATTCCTATCGCATTGTTGATCTGTTTCAGAGTTTCAAATAAAACGTTTCTGAAGTTCAGAAGATGTGGCAACAGTGTAGGGGAAGTGCCGCGAAGCAAAAGACAATTCTAGTTCGCGTGTTGAAGGTGTCTCGTAAAATTACTGATTGTAACTTTTTACCAGTTGTAAATACAAGTAGTGATAAAAGTATTACAAGCATCGGTAAACTAGGAATGCCAGAAAATGAAGAAACATCAACTGCTGACAAATCACCGTGCTCTTCAGCTACTACCAATAGGCCTGCTCCGACTTCACGCCATCCAGGGATCAACAAACAACTAAACGATCAAAAACACTTAGTAACTCATCAGCTACTATGCCTACTGAATATGAAGGTCATTGTGTAAAATTCAAAAGTTATTGTAATAAATACAATAAAATCAAGAATTATTTTGACTTATTTCACAATTTTGGTGTATAATACATTGGCACATCTAGACATATTAACAGTTTTAAATTGTGTTGGAGCAGGTTGTAAGCTATAAAATCTGTATTTTCATTATTATAATATAATAATGCCTGAACATTTTCATTTTACGCCTGTGTCTGAAAGTTAGGAGTAACAAATGCGCCTAGTTTTATAAACGAATTTCTAGCACTGGTTGGCACTCGTGTAATATGAAATGAGATTTTCTTACTTTAGGAGCTGTGCTCACCTTGATCTATTGTAACTATTATTTGCGTTTAGTAATTTAAACATCGTATTAGACTTAAGATTATGATATATTGTTCTACGTTTAGATACTCATGCACTCTGAGATAACACCTGCTAAGATCGTTTCCTAATATATTCATTACAACGTTATGCCTGCCACTGCGTCTACGCTGAACAAAGAAAAACACTGTTTTCACCATTAATCCCATATAAAAGTATAGTCTAGTGTCAACGAAATTAAAGATTGAATCTTCAGAATAGATTTCAATTTCCTAATCCGCCACCAGATGACGTAGTGTGTTGGATCATACCTCGGATTATAAGTGAGAGTATAAACTTTCACACTGTGAAAAACCGAGACAAAATATTTTCAGGGGTTTTTGTGTGTTGCTAGAAGGAACAGATAAATAAGGAAACAGACATACGGTACAAACACACCAACAGAAAGAAATTGTGAAGACATTTTTACCGTTACTGCTTTAGCAATTTTGTAGTAAATTTTATAAATACTCGTAAAACGCCGTCTACAAACATCCGTTGTGGTGACTGTAATTCATAATTCCTCAAACGCTTTTCGCCATTATGGTGTGTGACATCATCAGTGGCAATATTGGGATAATTGTCAGATGCCGGTTTGGAACAGTAGGAATTTTTACATAACTTTATTAAAAGTTCTAGTTGAAGATTCTGCCAACTGTTGTTTTACAAGTCTTACTTGCTGTTGCGATAGTTGATGTTTTGATGCTTGTTTACACATTTACGCTGAACACGGATGTTTTTGTTTCATCCCGTTTTTACTATATCTCCAGTTATGTTACTGCAACCAATAGGGCGAAACCAGACAGGGCAATAAAAAATAAAATTCACCACAATTGAAGCTAGATTTTTCTTCCTGTCGTCAGTCTTTCGACTGGTTTGATGCAAGCCTCCATCCCTTACTATCCTGTGATAACCTTTTCATCTCTACATACCCCTTCCAACCCACATCCTCAATTATTTGCTTCATATATTCTAATCTCTGTCTTCCCCTACAATTCTTACCTTCAACTATTCCCTCCACCAGCAAATTAACCAATCCAGCATGTCTCAAAATATGACCTACCAGCCTGTCTCTTCTTTCTGTAAGCTTCTTCCACAAACTTCTTTCCTCACCCATCTTTTCCAAAACTCGTTCATTTCTTACTTTGTCAGTCCAATTAATTTTCAGCATTCTTCTGTAGCACCACATTTCAAATTCTTCAATTTTCTTTCTTTCAGGTATTCCTGAAGTCCATGTTTCACTACCATAAAGTGCTGTGCTCCACACATAGAGTTTTAAAAATTTCTTTCTAATTCCTAGATCAATATTTGAAACTAAAAGGTTTTTCTTTTTCATGAAGGCTCTTTTTGCTAGTGCTATTCTGCTTTTAACATCATTCCTGCTTCGGCCATCGGTTGTAATTTTGCTTCCCAAGTAGCAGAATTCACTTACTTCTCCTATTGCATCCGATCCTATTTTTATATTTAATCTCCTAGTATTGGTAACATTTCTGCTACATTCCATCACTTTTGTCTTTCTTTGATTTATATTCAGTCCAAAATCTTCGTTCAGTATTTCGTTCATGCCATTAAGTAACGTTTCAATATCCTCAGCCCTTTCTGCTAACAAGACAATGTCATCAGCAAATCGTAGCATACTGATTTTTTCTCCCTGAAAACTTATGCCACAAGGAAATTTTTCTTTGACTTTCTTTATTGCTTCTTCTACATACAAGTTAATGGGGATAGACTACAACCTTGTAGACAATGCTTTATTTATGAAATTTATTGCTCAACAACTGCGGAAAAATGGCCTCCACCCAAAATAATAACTATATCAATTCGCTGTTACAATGATCAATAAATTTATAGACTACCGTTAGAAATTATGTTTTTACTGTGAGAGGAAAAAAATATTTGCCGTAATTCAAAGCTTCGTAATTTATGGATGGAATAAGTGGTTTTGTAGACCAAACTCATTATCCACAGAACTCGATTGGCAGGTTGACAAATAGTCTTAATGGCAAATGAAACACTAGTAAAGTGATGTAGTCGCGTGCTTCACACGTGGAAAATGATAAACCGTGAAACTTTCGCTAAGTGTGTTCGCTTGTTAACACAAGTTGACAGGCGTGAAGGAAAAGTCTGACGGAGGCCGTCCGTGTACAGTAGGACCATAATTTCCGGCGGAGTGCCAGTAGGCAAAACTTGGGGCGTCCTCCTACAGCAGCGCTCGTTAGCTTGCGAACGCCAAGTTTTATAAGTCATCGCCTCGTACCGCGATTTATCACACCAGAACTTGGGGCGCAACACGTCTGCTTCGCCGTAACCGAATTTATACTTCATAATTTGTAACTTTTAAGTACCTTGGCCCAATCGATCAGACGGCGCCGCGCTACGAACCCCAGCCTGTCGCGAGAATTTTAAATTAGGCCCAGGAAGGAGGAGAGGATAAGTCCCCCAGTAATGCAGATCTCTCACGGTCCGACGGATGCAAAATGTGATTCGTTTCTTTCGCACAAGAGAATTGTAATAGAGGGCTCTTAGTTAGATGCGCTGCAGACGAAGTGAAAATCAAATTACTATCCTGCAGGATTAACTCAATTTGCCGAAGCTTTCTTTACTCCTTTAACAAGAAGCTTCTACAAGACTAGATGCTGTAAAAGAGACGTTAAATTGCTTTCAAAATATTTTTATTTGACGCAGACACGCTAAGTTAAATGACAGATATTTTGCTGCTCCAAGAAAGCGAAGGATATTATAAAGATTAAACGTATACTATGTGGGGGAAACAAAAATAATTTACGACACGTACTGCAAAGTGAGCTGAATTACTGATGTTAAAAATTTACAAGACATGTAATTGCAATTCACGCTACATGTAAGGTATAAAATTAATTATGGAAAGTAAGGGTACTTAAAATCAAACGAAACCCTAATCATTCTGAAAAAATAAATTTTGTGGAAAATATCTGGAAAAAACCTCATATTTTTTCTACAGAAACAAATACCGGATCTGTACGATAGAATCTACGCAAATTTTATTGTTATTCCTAAAATCAGTTTTTTTCATACCTCACAATACAATGGATTTTTAAAATCTATCTTTCAAAAACATTTACCTTTAAAGGTTTCCCTCCGTAAGTTTGATTATGGTATGGAAGACTGATCCAGTATTTCCAGTTCTATTGCGGTCAGGATATTACGAACCAAACATTTGTATTTTGGTTTATTGGCATATGTCAAGATTTCCCAGCCATTTTCTGTAATCTTGTGCTAGAACATACTCACTGTTGTACACATATAAATATATTAAACGAGAATATTTTTGAATGTATTTTGATAACAATTTATTCCAGAGATTCGCAAAGTGTTTTCGTCAATCATTCAAACTTCGTGCTACTGATTACTGCTGTGAGAAATCGTTATGTAGAGATGGATCTTGATGCTTATGTTATTACGAATCTCACGTGCAAGCACGCCTTTCAAAACGTCATTGAATGTACCCTAGTCACTAAGTCAGCTACAATATGAGACTGTTATTCCACGTAACTAACACTAACAAGCATGTATCAATTTAGAAAGAGAGCATTTTTAATAATATAACACTTTCTCTAATTTTGTTACAAAAATCGAATATCAATGCAAATCTTTAATCTGTAAAATGTGACGCGGACTGATTTGATAAAATTAATTTTTTAGGGAATTGGTTTTTAAATACGTTTCCGAGTTCGCTCT
The DNA here is from genome assembly GCA_031002005.1 of Vandiemenella viatica. Taxonomy (NCBI): domain Eukaryota; kingdom Metazoa; phylum Arthropoda; class Insecta; order Orthoptera; family Morabidae; genus Vandiemenella; species Vandiemenella viatica. Next base: position 197,413,128 of record CM061920.1, read on the forward strand.
TCATTTTAATCTGATACTTAGTTTTCACTGATCTTTGAATTTAATACGATTGGTCTTCAAATCTGCAAGCCGTAAAGACATGACAAAATGTGCTATTAATTTATCATCTCTTTAAGCAAACCCAAATGTATCAATGCTGATTCAGACTAAATTGAATATGCAGTAAGTTTTTAAATTTACGTCCTAACAAATGTATTGTTTCTGGAAGAACATCATAAAATGTTTGACGCATCGGAATTCCTATAAAATATCTGAAAGGCTAGATGGGCATCGAGCAGTGTCTCGTAGCAGAAACCGAGCGTGGTGGGTGAATGGTTAACGTTCTGGCTTCGCATTTGGGAGGACGCGCGTTCGAATCCCCGTGCGGGCATCCAGATTCGGGTTTTCCATGGTTTTTCCCAAATCAATCCAGGCAAATGTCGGGATGCTTCCTTCAAAAAGGCCATGGCCGAATTCCTTCCCGTTCCTTGTCCCGAGGCCCATCCCGCCTCTAATGACGTTAGTTGTTGACGAGGCGTAAAGCCACAAGGTAAAAAAATACAAAAAAATCGTAGCAGAAACAAAAGTGCGTTTTCGATTTTTATTACTGTGACACTCGATAAGTAATAAGGACTTCGAGCGGTCACAAAAGGAACGCATCTGCACGACGGGTCTCAGAGGAGAAGCCGCGGCAGTTCGTCCGTGAAGACTGGAAGTATAATTACGACCGCTGTTGGCTGTGGTGGTAATATTTAGGAGAGACGACAAATGGAGGGAGTCACGGTGGCTGCTTCCCGTACAGTGATTAGTGGCGGTGGGAGCTCCGGTCACGCCGCATTTACCGGACCACACACAAAGAAACCACCTCACCCTCGCCCGGGCAGAAGGTTACATCCTGTCAAACAGTGCAACCACCACGACTCCGCAAGTAGCGTGCCTACTAAACGCTATCCTGTTAGCGGAACAACTGAGGATCTTGCGAAGTTACTGAATGGCGTGAACAAAATACTGAAGGAAGATTTTGGGCTAACTATAAACAAAAGCAAGACAAAAGTGATTAAATGTAGAAGAAATGATAGCAATGACAGTAAACACAATTTAAAAATAGTGTCGGATGGAATAGGAGAAATAAGTGATCTTTTTATTTAGAAAATAAAATTACAACTGGTGACAGAAGAAGGAACGAAGTTAAAAGCAGAACAACAGTCTCGGAGGCAGCTACACAAAGAAGAAAGTAAAACTGTTGTGAATAATTGCTCTGCTAACTTTTGATTATAATACTCATATTAATAAGTTAAATTTCAATACATGTAACTATACGTCAGAATTTATATTATCTTAGCTTGGTTCAGCTCTTAATACTTTTGTATGCTACCTTGAACCTAAGTTTTTAATAGTTACATCCTTTTAGAATCGGAAAGTTTGATTATTAAGTTTTGTATCCTCCCTTTCGTCAGCTACTGTTTAAACTCGTTCCGTCGCAGAAGAAATTGAGAAGTACGATGATATATGTAGACATGACCCTAAATATACGGCCTCATCACATCCAAACATCGCAACTCTGAAAGAATACACATTCAAAACGCAACATTTACAACCTTGGTGACCAATTACTTCACTGGCGAAGTGAATAAGTACCATACATTCTTAAATGTTCGTCTCACTTTCAGGTCACTATTCCTCTTAGAAATCATCGTCAAGATATGCTGTCATAAGCGTAGACAGTGTAGCTCTTGGTACACCAAATAAAATGGCAGTCTTTGTTACAGACGGTCCAGCTAAAAGTGCATAGTAGCCTGCTATGTTTGATATTCTTTACGAAACTTGCTTTCAGCATTGAAGACTGGACTTTTAGTCACATGATTGTCTGTAGGACTTGTACCAGTAACAAAACAAAATCGCATGAATTTTTGATTCAGTGGCATTAGCTCTCAATGAACATTTATAACGTAGGTTGTGTGTTTCCATTAATCAGACATCTGTATGTAACCTTTCAAATTTGTGGTATTTTGTTGTAATCACCCACATATCAATTTCTACTGAACAAAACTGAAAAGATGGATGAATCATTAGGAAACATAAGATTCAATATACAGGTGCGTTATTCATTGAGATGAAATTTTTAAATTCAGCTACTGTGAACGGGCAGTCTGTGCAGAGGGCGACGTAGAGTGAAGTGGATGGGTGGACAGAGCCTCCACGTCAAGGGACGCGTCGTGTCATTCCGACGGGACTCGCAATTAAATGGTTGCTTACGTGGGGTTGGTCAAGCGAGGCCTACTCGGCGACCAGTGTGATTTCTGCGCCGAGGTCATTAGCAAAACCCCAATGAGGGAAGAGATGAGGACGGCTAACTGCTGTACAGAGGTTCACAGTCTCCAACAACTGCAGACACTAACACGATGTACAGGTACTCTCAGTAGTCACGCATAACCGTTGGATTGTGCCAGGGTTACGCAATCCTAAGGTGAGACTGAATCAATATACCGTAACAACTCTGTAACTGTGTTTTTTATCTATGCCGTATTGCTTCCATCGAAATGTTGGCATGGCGTATTTCTTAAAACCTATGAAAGTAAGTTTCTGTTAGTTTATGTAATACTTTTGGCGACTTTGTTTTCCTAATTGTAAAATTCATATCTTGGTCATCAAGAATGAAATCAATCTAAATCTTGGACGATTCGCTCGATTAACAAAGTTTTCTTCTTTAAAGACTCGAATCCGTTTCGGGGATCTTGTGATAATTTTACTGACAATCGATTTGCTTCTTCCGCAACTTTGAGCAAAAGATCACATTGCTAATTCTCGATTCCTGATTAATCTATTGCAAATTTAATTATCACATGGTAAACTCGTTACACAATGTCCATTTTCATCATCAGCGAAAATTATCTAAGGGAATATTTTAATCCAAACATTAAAATCTTGTTTTATTTTAGTAAGTAAACAACATAACCACATAAAAATGTTACATAAATAAATTAGTGTTAATTGTTATATAATTTTTTTTTAAAAACTGTATAGAACATCGCTCACTACTATCAAACATGAAATAATTATAAAGAATTACGTCAGTAGGAATAATTAACAATAGTGAATGAAAACAACTCAGTTTAGAATCTACTGGTTGTCAAGGGATGGAAAAGCATCGATAGAGCAATTTGTTGCTTCAGAGTGAAAATTGTTATATTGGAACAACTTGATTCAACACTATACATTTGTTGCTAGTTGTCAGAACGAATATTTAATCTAAAAAACTGATAATAGTATCACATTCGTTTTTTAGAAAAATTACTAAAAGCAAATCCTTAACATTCTTATTTGGCTGCAATATTGATCAAGTATGAAACCACCGAAAATACAAAAAGAACCCTAAGCCAAAGAATAACAGAAAGAGGGTAGGACGTGGAGATGAAACAGCTTGTGAGGTTGGCTTCGCCGATGTTAGCTTCTCGGTCGGTCTGCGCATAACAATAATAATGGCCTCATTCCGGAATGCCTTCACAGGACAGTGGACAATATGGGTCTCTCGCCTCACTGAATGAAAGGGTAAAAAAGCGAAAACTCGCAGCCTTCGACGCCGATGGGGAGAACAATTCCGCGCAATGCGATTTCGCGCGCTCGCTTGCCCGCGAGCCTTTACGAGACTCGTTACGCAATATTGGCGCAGCACAAAGCAACCGCGGATACAAGAGTCCAGTCTGTGAATACCGAGGCTTCAACAAAAGCTTTTAAAAGGAGGGTCGCTCTTTTGGGGCTGAATACGTTTTACCAGCGACTCACAAAAGGAGAACTGCTTTACCAATACGTGACCTCGGCAACCGAGGGCAACTGCCGTTCAACGAACCTGCGCGGACGCTTTGCTTTCTGTGCATGAGGTCATGTGTTCCGATCTGATGCGGGACTGCACTTTCAGTGATGATAAATACGCATCCACGTTTACAGCCCTAAGATGTGAGTGACAGAAATGTCATACTTCCAGTGCATCTGTCTCAATATTTAGAGATCGGGTTACTTATTTTATGTGATCGCATGCTTATCATCTCAGATGTAGACGATTTTCTGTCTGTAGTTCCATTCAGTTTGCTATCAAAAAGAACAACACATTTTTTTTTTTCTCTGTGATAAATCCGACAATAACCTGGCGCTAAGAAAATCGTGTAAATGGTACTATTTTTTTTTAACGTTGTAATATTTCTAAACCTCGTAAAACCTTACAAATGATGCACTTTGGTACTCCACCGACGGTAGTGCAAATTAAACGAAAAGACAGAGTATCCGTTTATAAAAGTTCAATCTGAAAATGTCAGCGTAAATACATCGTAATACAGTTGTTGTCTGATATGAAATTACATAACGTGCAGTTGTGATATCTAATTCCGCATGTTAATTTTATGTGGGTGATAATGGTTTTTAAACTAATCTACAGTAATAACAAAGTTATTGTCGCTACTATCCTATAACTGGTACATCAAAATAAACGTATTAGAAATTTATAACCACAGGAATATAAAAAAAACATTTTTATCTCATTTCGCTGATTGGAGCGTTACAGGAAGCTAGTCAATTACCAACAGTATTAATTTTAGACAATTCACTTCCGTTTTCATATATTTATATATTTCACTTTTCAGCCACCACTACCCAGCACAGATCACAGGTCTTTGTGTGTAGATGTAGCATGGAGATTCCTGTCGTGAACAACGTTGGCCAACTGTTGATAGCTGTGGGGATGTGGGAGATATGATGATTAAAAGTGGTCGATGAAGGGCATTTTCGTATTTCGACCAAAGACATGTGTCTCCGCATGTCACTCTGCTGCCACAACAACATAGCATAGACCAATGGTGTTTGTGTGTGGTAGTGGTATCGTGTCTCCTATCGTGTACTATGGTGGTTAGATGTCGGTAGCTATAGGAGTGTGGGAGATATGGTAGTTGAAAGTGGTCGACCTGCGGCACTTTCATATTTCTACCAAAAACGTATGTGTCATGGTGTATCACTTTTCAGCCAAAACTATCTAGTGCAGATCACTGGTGTTTGTGTTTGGTAGTAGCACAGAGTCACCCGCCGATAACAACGGTAACTGTGGTAGTGTAGGAGATATGGTGGTTGAAATTGGCCGATCAACGATATTTTCGTATTTCGACCAAGGACATGTGTCTCCGAATATGTCACTCTGCTGCCACAACTACATAACATAGACCAATGGTGTTTGTGAGTGGTAGTGGTATCATGTCTCCTATCGTGCAATATGGTGGTTAGATGTTGGTAGCTGTCAATCTAAATTCTTTACAAACACGAACGAAGTCGTGGGTACCAGCTAGTGAAAATATAAAGTTACTTACACTTGATTTCTAACAGTTTCCTACAATAGTTAGTTAATCAGTTTCTGTTATTATGCATTAAGGATTTAAAAGAAACGAAAATCTAATATACGTAGAATTGATTTGCAATATGTTTCTGCAATACAAAACTGAATATACCACGAACAATTTAGTGTTTCTTGGAGTACGAATAGTATCTCTTTCCTGCTCTGGAATTGGCTGTTGTCCGTTGCCGTTCTTTTGTTCACGATTTAGAGGCTTAAGACGTCGATATCGAACTGAAAGTAACGAACATAGCTGTTATTGGAAAATTATGGCAGAATGTTCAGAAATACTGTGCCAGACTTAAATGTCTGTAAGAAAAATAATATTATATTTTCGAGCTAGAAGAAATCTAGTTGAAGAGGTAAAGCGATAATTGTATTTTTACATATATTCATCAATGTATGACGATTCAGACCAGAACAATCCTCGAATCAGTAGCTATTATTAAACGTCTCAATTAGCTGAGGTGTGCTCCAATCATCAATTGTAGCTATAGTGCTTATCTGAGCTGAAACCATAGAATTTATTAAATGTTTTCAGATTTCATTTTATGTTAATCTAAAAAAACGTGAAAGAAGAAAAAATCATGAAACGCTATCTTTAAGAAACTGTTGTTTCACTATTCTGTCCATTTATGCAGCATGTGAGCATTTAATATTGCACCAAAGAAATGTACCTAATTGTTTAAAACCATAGTATGGTACGAAGGAAGATAGTAATACAGTTCCAAATGCTTAATTGAATTATAATGAATTTACGCATTTTCAAAGGCTTTTGTAAGAATTGGGCATAGATGAGTCAAAAATTACCCTAAGATAATCTGTTTGCTGTCACTACCGTGTTCCATAGCACAACTTGGATTAAACGTAAGAACTGCTTCAAGCTGGACTTCTAATGGAAGTATCACGTGTCATTAGTGAAACGCAGACTCAAAAATAATGAATAAACGGTGGAGACTGGGATATCTATTACTATCATCGCGGTAAACCAAACCACCGACATATTACTTATATCGAATCGATACTGGTTTTCGCGCCTTAAGTGTACATAGAGTGGACAGGAAAAAGAAGATATACTATAGAATGATAAGTTTCATATGACATTCTGTTCCAGATTATTTTCATTTTGCTTCACTGTATTTCCAGAAACACTCTAAATCAAACACAAGAGCCTTCTTTCCCTTAGCGCAGGAGAAATGAGCAAGTTTTAATGGATTCAAATTGACATGGAAGATCACAAACATACATATTTAGTTTAAGGTGTTCAAGGTACGGTAATGCTTGTGGCCTGTGCTACTATAGCTGAGTTGCTTATGTTGCTGAATTCTATCTCCTTCAATTAATTATAAAATTTTGAGAGTAAGATGGAATACATTTTTTACGAGAGACAGCTATACGGAATAATAATATGAAACGACAATCCTCCTCAGCTCCTTAGCTCCTTTCCTTGTTGCAGTATTTCGTGCAGGTAGACAGCTTCGGTGTAATATATTAATTTATTTAACTCCTCGTTACCTCAAAATTATTAATCTGCAACTTGTTACGCTACCAGATGGTAATATGTTGTTATCAACTGATGAAAAGAGTATGCAATCATGTTTTTTTTTTTTTTTTTTTTGTATCTCCATTTGTACCAAACCGAAATCGACAAATGAGTTATCATTTTAAAGACTGTGGACTCTGACTTTGTAACATAATATTTAAAGAAAGGAATTTTTCGGAATTCGACCCTTTAAAAGGCAGAAGTATCATTATTCCAGTGAGGACTGTCTCACTTTAGCTTCGGGGAAGGGATAGTTTCACGTGTATCCGTTAAAGTATAGCTCTGCATGATAGTACACTTCAGGCGAAATCGGAAAGATATTGCTATCAATGATCCTATCTTATTCTTAAAATTTTTGCTCAGATTTTTAGCTATAAATTGCTATGTAAACATTTTATTCACGAAATCTTCTACTAATACATAATTCAAAACACCTTCTGTGTCTAAAGAAACGTTCAAGATACATTGCCTTAATACTTCAACTTAGTGACTTAAACGGATATTGGGATTGACTATGTTATAAATGACAGTTGAGATAATTTGCTGTTGTTGCGATAATGTAGCAAACTTTATGCAGCCGGATCAACAGTTATTAAATTAGGTAATTAATAATTTATTCCAGGGAGAAAGATTGATACTATTATTCATCCGCCTCCTCCTGACCAGTGTGTTCAAAAATTGCATTATGGACAAGAATATCGTTCTTGAATTTCCGGTAAACGCTAAAGGAAGATCGATTGTCTAGCGTATTTCTCTTGACTGTGATTTGCCCAGTGTTGCAATGTGTCTCGCTGTTGTAATTGATGTTGCCGAGCGGCAAATTCCATACACGTTAATACAGCCACCGCAATAATTGTTCCATCGACGACAGGTAAGCACGCAGGTATCTCCGTCAATGTGATATTACCATCCGCATAGCTGCAATGAATGTGGTATCCTTGCGCTACACGTAGTGTATTTTGAGCGCGTGCTTTTTGCCCCTGAGTGACTGGCAGCCCGGAATACCGGACGTACTGACGCAGCGCTAATAGGCGGCGGATTCCGCACCCCACGGCACGCTACCCGGCATGCCGCGGGGCAGTCCGAATACTCGGCATCGTCGGGAGTCGAAGGACAGTACCGCAGGGTCAGCGCGAGATCCACTGTACATGCGTTGCTGGGAGCTACACATCACCGACTTTGTTCAGTTACACACCATTATCTTCTATCCACATGACAAATACCACGACGACAGATTATAATCAACTGAAGGCCACGGTTATTGCTGCCGCCCTCACAACTACGGGAAGATATCGCAACAGCAAAACAGTGGCGATTAGCGCAAACGAGCAATAATTGAATGTTAAGCCATGCAATACAATCAAAGTAACAGTCCTGAAATGAACTTGCTTTGAAGCAAGCATTAATCGAAAGATGTAATTTTTTTTCAAAATATATGATCAACGATAAATTTTATGGTTTGTACTAATCAAAATCAGTAATTAATAACCCGGTAATTGTAATTTTTTGTGTGGAATATTTTGTTTAAATACTTGAAATGAAAAAATACAAGAATTCAAACTTTTAAAATAATATTTAAACATTTTACAATTCAGTTTGGTTCCCCAAATCTGAGATTCGTCCGAACATGCAGAGTGAGCACTAACGCTCTGTCCTCGTATTCGATAGGACATGATTTCGAATCCCCATCCGGTCATTCAGATTTCGCTTATCCATGGTTTCCCGAAATTACCACAGCCGAATGCCGGGATGGTTCCTTCTAAATGTCATGCTCAAATTACTTCCCGTTCCATTCCTTTCTCACTTATATTGAGCTCGACATCAAAGAGGCGTGAAGCCATAAAAAAGTGGGACTCGATAAAAACTATCGTTACTTCTCTATGAAGAGACAAATAACGTAATTATTGTGAAAACGAAGTACTATTTGCTGTGTTTATTAATATTTGTGTGTCATGTATGTAGAGGAAATTATGAAAATGTTGGCAATATTCGCTTGTTGCTTTCAATGAAAATGCGAAGTTAGAAAGCAAGCATGAGATTTTGAAACACTCAAACTCAGAAAAAAAGGAAGGTTGTTCAAATCGTGAATTTCTCAGAAATGTATGATTTACAGTTATAATCGAAACCCCTCAATAAGTACAATAAATTTATTAAACTACTGGAAGTATGAGGTCTGTGATAAAAAAAAATAACAGCAAATGAATGGCAAGACTTGGAGAAGAAATCTAAACAGCAAGGAAAGATACACTCCTAATTTTATCGAAGACGCGGCAAAGTAGGAACTCCGTAACCATCAAACAGAAGAGCGCTGGACGTTGACGCCTTTAAAAATGTTTTCGTATTCATTAATCTTCTCAGTCACAGCCGTTTAATTGGTACGGAAGGCGAAAAAATCCACGCATAGAGCTAAATTAGCCAAATTAATTCTTCTAAAAAATTTTGCATACATATTTTCTGCCGTTTATCCGGAAACGCGTTGGGGAGCCCAGACCACCACCGTTCGCCCTAACTCGTGTTCAACAGCTGTGGGTGAGGGCGGAGCACAAAAACAGCGCCGGGGGCAGGACGGCGGGGGCGGCGGGAAAGATGAAAAACGGTCTCGATGACACGTGGCCTTTGAAGAGAGCCCCCGAGGGTCTCTCTCACTTTGAAGCCGGCCTGCCTCAACTCGATTAAAAACAAAGTGTGTGCTCGTGGCCTGCCGTTAAGTGCCCTTGTCGACGGACTGCCTCTTGCGTCGCCGTCGCTACTTCTCTTTCTGCTGTACCGTATGTTATGACCTAGCTTTCCCTGCGTCTCGTTGACGTGGTCAGACCGTTTCAACCTCCTCGAGAAATGCTTGCCATCAGCATCTGCACAAGCACATTTTACCTCTTCTTTTTTCGCCACTCCTCTTTTTACTTTCGAAATTTTTCCTGGTCACATTGCTTCACAAGAAATCTGCCGATATGATTAGAACAGTCACTTAACTGAAGAGGACTGCTACATTAATTGGTTCTCTCTTATGGGTATTTTGATCTGCTACTAAAACATTCACATGAAAAATTCAACCTTGAATGCTAATAAGAAAAATATGTATTTTTAATTGAAGACATTTTTTAATTTAGAATAATAATTGACCCACAAAACTACTAATAAACATCAGAACATAATTTCTGTGTAAAAACTAAGATCGGAGCAACAGGGGTGGTCAACAATACATATTTCCTGGAAAGTTGTTTACATTAAAAATCGCAATTTATTCTTCGTCTTCTGAAGTATTTCTGTCGAGACCGTCACCCACAAAATGTATGAGTAATTCTTATTTCGCATTTAAAACACAAGTATATTTAATATTTACATTATTAAAGTATTCACAAACCGAAGGAAAATGTTTGTTGGAAAATAAAACTGTAAATTAAAATTTAATTAAGCACAATACACTGTAATGATTAATAGCTTAAAATAAAATACAATAAACATTTTAAAGCAGAGAATGAAGTTATGACATGGCTACGGTCGTATCCTATTAGATTCTGGACTCTGTTGACAATACGACCATTGAACATGTCTCTAGTTGTACTAAACTCGTTTACCGTTTACCTCTCAATTATAAGGACGATCTGAAAACGCACAAAAAATTTACTATTTGCGGAACAATTGGAACCGAGAGGTAAGAGAAGATCCAACCCAATGTTCATAAAACCAAGGCCATACCTGCATTGATTTATGGTAGCGGGGCTTGGAAGAATTAAATATATAACAGTAATAAAATGCATTCATCTGAAAGAAATTACTTACGGCACAGAAAATGTATTTATTACGTGAAAGAAACAAACACTGAACGTGTAATATATTAATTAAATTTGTTCTCTTCATTCTTAGAATTTCATAGAGAAGCAAAAATTCCAAAACCCAAAACCAAAAATTTTACAGTAATTGGATACCAAAACATTCATTTGAGTACAATCCTACCGAAGAAACGATGACATAATTTTTTTTTGATTGTACAGATTTTACTTCCTATGGATGAAGAAAACCTCAACCCATTATTGACAAACTTTTTAAAAGCCGTAACAGTACGTTCTTCCACCATTAACTATGGAATGCGCACCTAAATTCAGCAACACTCGGGCAATATAAAGAAAAATCATTTCGAAATTTTCTAAAATAGACATTAAAATACATTTTACTGTAAATAATTTTCCTTTCGAATTGAAATTTTGAGAGACGAAGAAACAACCAGTAAGTAAATAACCCGTAAATCGGACTTTAGTCATGCATCTTTCTTCATGTTGAACATCCATACTTGTATAATGGTCCAGAATACAGGTATTGTTTTTAAAAGAACATGGAAACGAAAAGTTTTTCTGGCAAGTTTCAGAGGGAAGATATATTTTCAAGTAAGATCAAAAAAGTTAAAACCGTTTTAATCAAACTGTCGGACGAATAATTGGATTTTACTGGATGATCACTATCGCTTAGTGCTGAATAATGACAGGCACAGAAATTTTAATAAAATGATGTATTTTGAAAAGGTAAAAATTATTTTTATAACTATGATACAGTGTATATCCATGCCTTTTTGGATACTTTAATTTATAGCGTCTTCTTTTATGCTACATATTTATACACGAGTGCATAATGTACCTGTTATAACACAGATAGTTCTAGAAGTATAACTGTTCTGTGATATAGACTTAAGGTTGAGACACAAGTGACTTCTTAGATTATTTTTTTTCAAATCACCTTTACTTCCTTACGATGCAGTGCTGCAAGGTCCAACCAGTATTTCTTAAACTGTGAATAATCTAAAAATCATTTCAGATTTTGAGCTACTTTCAGTGTTTTAGTAAAAATTTTAAATGAAACGAAAAATATGTAAATTCTACAAAGCTCTACTCTGAGGTCGATTCTGTGTTACCCAATGACTACTGTACAAATACTTTTAGTCGAATGTCTTAACGTTTTCTTAATTGAGATAGCCGATCAGTTTCTGCTATTCCAGCCCATCTTACTGTTATTAAAACATAGATATTAAATATTGCTCAAGCCATATATATTTTGAGACATCATCTGCTATGCCTAATTCATGTTGATTTGAAGGAATTTACAATAATATTCTACAAAAAATTTAATAGCAATTAGATGATTTAGATTAAAAGTTAAAGCGAAATCCCTTCAATTTTCTTTACGTTTTTGTATCGAGACAAAAGTGTACTGTAATTTTTAAGACTAAACCACAATTAAGTCCTCGGAAATTGTTTATCTACTTTAAAATCATCTTACTCTAGGAGCATCGCATTAAACACTGATGAATGGAGTGGTCTGATAACTCATTCGTAGGCATTCTTATTTTATTTTTTGGTGTCATCAGTATTTGGACTGGTATGATGAAATCCCCCAGGTCACACCATATTGCAGTAACCTCTTCATCTCAACATATCCCTTACAACCGACGTCTTTAGTTATCTGGTTCATATACTTAAATCTCGGTCTTCCTCTACATTTTTTAACTTCAAATGTCCCCTCCAATAACAATTGACCAATTCTTCATGTTTAAAAATGTATCCTGCTATCCTGCCTCTTATTTCTGAAAAAATCTTCCACAAACTTCTTTCCTCATCCATCATAAAAAAATTATTCGCATAGTACTATAGCTATTCACTCAATTTTCAGTATCCTCCTATAGCACCACATTACAAATTCTTCAATTTTCTTTCGTTCTGGTATTCTAAAAGTCCGTGCTTTAATACCGTATAAAGCAGGGCTCCTTTCTTAGAAATTTAAAGGTTGTTTCTGAGTCCTAGACCAATCCTTGAAAGTAAGAAATTTCTCTTTTCCAGAACGCTCTTTTTAATAGTTCTTTAACGCTTTTAACATCATTCTAGCTTCTGCTATCAATTTTTAACTTTACTTCTTAACTAACCCAAATTCTCTTACTACTGCTATTACTGTTGAACCTGCTTCTATATTTTATCTAGTATTGTAGCTATATTTCATCACTATTGGTTTATGTTTAGTCCAAAAGCTTCCTTCAGTATTTTGTTCACACCATTCAGTAATTTCTTAGTATCTTCAGTCTGTTCCGCTAACATGAGTATCTCATTAATAAATCGTAGCATACTGATTGTTTTTTTCCCTTAAAACCTTATGCTACATTAATTTTGTTTTTAGTTTCTATATTGCTTCTTTTACATCGATGTTTAATATTAGTAGGGATAGACTACAACCTTGTCTCACAGACCTTTCAACTGATGCATATCTATCGTGATTCTCTACTTTTATTGTAGCCTTAAAGAATGGAGATTTTGTGATATTTATTTTCTGTGTATTTGGTCTTTCCGATACATCCAGACATTCGTAAAAACTGATAAATATTAATCTGCTGATGTATATGAATGACAAGAAGCAGCATTGGTTAAAAGTGTCGGAGTGTGGTTCCAATCCAATGTGTGCTACCTGCTGAGAGAATTAGGCGTGTAGTTGTTTCAACGGGACCGCTGCGGCGCCCCAAACTTAATATGCCACATTTAAGCACAGTAGTTCCCGGAGCGCGGGTGCTTTAAGCACCGGAGGCCAGATGCTGCGAGGGAACACAGGTTATTGTGGTCGGTTGCGCAAGACTCCAGGGGTGCCACCACGTGATATTTGCATTTTTAACGCGGGGTGCATAACTTAGGGCGCCTGTTGTGGGTCCGTCCATTGTCACAATCTTGGACTGACCCTCTCGCCGCGCTCAGATTAGGCACAAAAGCGGCCGTCGGCTGTTTTCCGTGGCGCCATTGTGGCAGACGGGGGGGACGTTAATATTGCACCGACTTCAAAGGATTATTTATTTAGGCCGATACCGGGCAAACGAGAACTACCGCGAGGGAACCAAAGGAGAGTTGCGGAAAAATTTATGTAGAGACTACGTCTCGTTGAAGGTAATTAACTTTGGCGCGTGTTCAAAGGAGTGAAACTAATTAAACCACGGTGTGTGAAGCTGGGTAGCAATCGATTTAAACGATTTATGGCACCTCAGTGCAAGGGATGCAGTCGGTGGCTACAATAAACGTCTGCGCGCTTCCACACGCGAGTGTTGGATTTAAGGCGGAAACAATTTGTTTATTACTTTTGTTGCTACATGAGTGTTGGTGGCTCGTTTTGTCTGACGCACAAAATATAAAACTGTTTCTAATGTTTAATCAAAGCTGGAAAATGCCCGAAGCTTGATCAGAAATGGAAATATAATTTCACAAAATTGATTTAAGAATTTGGTTGTGTATATTTTGTGTATTATTACCACAACTTGTAACTTCGTGATAAAATACAGCACTTATTTGTAACCTTGAAGAAGATGGCAAGGCACAACATGAAGACAACTATAACATATCAGAAAAATCTTATAATATGCAGTATTGGGTATTATAATTGAATTGATAGAACATATGTATGAGGATGTTTACCGTAATTGTTTTCTTTAATGCATTCCGTGTACCTTGACAATAAAAAGCAGTTCTTTACGACATTATCATTAAGCATAAAATAATTTATCCTGTAGGCAGGACTATTCTGTTAAATTAAAAGGCGTATTGTTTCCAGATTTCACTGAAAATAGTTTAATGAAAAGCGACACGTCAATATTCATTCAATCGACATCTAAAATTCTCCACTCTCTGTCTAAAAATTGTCCCCAGCTATTGAATCAACACGTTCCCGATAATCTGCGGATGTTTGGATTGTTATTAATATTTATAATAATAATAATAATCGGATTTAACTCTGATTAAATTACCGAACCTTATTGATCCAAACGCTATATTCAAACGGCTTTCCCATCTCTCCTGTCGCTATAACCTAAAATTTATTTACTACGGTATAATCATTCCCAAACGGAATTCACCTATTACATATATTTCAACGTGATATATTAATAAATTCGTTTATACATTCTAATTCTATCCATAGTTCACATGTGAAAAAATAGAATTAGACAGTGAATTCTGTTAGATCCGTTCAGCATTTAAATTTTAGCAGGAATATTAATGGATTAAATGATTTTTGAATGATCGTTCAATTGTTTCCTAGAATATCTTGTACTATGAATACTGTGTGCGGCCGCAATTTCTCAGTTAGAAAGGAGATACAACGGCGGAATGCGCGTAGGTGCTTCACACATTAGAGTTAAGAGGTACTGATCTCTGTGAGTTCAATTTTAGCCGTTTTTCGCATTGCGGCGATAAGGCCCAATGGAGTCTCCTGGACCCTCGCACGTGTTCTCTTTCCATTGACTGATGCCTACCAGACACCACGGTATTCCAGGAAATGCCGCATTGTTAAAAAAAAGACCGATTCTGAGTGAGGAACACTGTACCAAAGACTGATGATTATTTTAACTGTAGAACTCCGAATTTTCCCTCTGAGCGCCTGTGAGTCTCTTGCGCACGGGCTCATTTTTTTTAGTTTTGGTTGAAGTTCAGGATATAAGTGGTCTATTTTATCATGAATTTAGTGTACCGCATACCAGTTATGCCGTCTCATGAGGTAGTCGTGTCTAGAACGAAGCAAATTCTAAATGCAGAGGAGTCTCGCGAATTCTGCCCCCGACTGTATATGTGATTATCATGTACTTTATAAACATTTGTTGAAATAGGGAATAAATATTTTTACGCCTTAGCTGCTTACTTTACCGGATATTATCTGAGGAAACTGACTTATTGTTATAGTATTCTATAGTTTCTAATACAGTTTTACGGGAATTTAGATTATGTAGACTAACTTACCGTGTATATACTTATATCTGGAAAAATAATAAAATAAAATAAACTCTGGAGGAATCTAGGTAAACAATATTTTCTTCCATGTACGTAGATTCGTGATAAAACGCCAAAACATTGTTTTCCCGTATATATTTGCCATAAAAAACGAATATCATCAAGTTTGATCACTCTACAGACCAGAGAAAATAGAGAAAAGACAGACCTATGTAAAGTAATGCCACTCTTTCAACACGAATGTTTTGGTTGTTGATGTTTAAGCTTAGCTGCCATAGCAGGGTAGAAACTATATGTCTAAAATTTTGAATTATTAATTCAAGAAAAGATTTTAATAGAAAATTTGGCACGGCAATTAATACAATTTGTAAAAGTCATCTATGACACTATGCATATATGAACACAATGAAAACAAAAATCTCTTAATACCACAATGTATTTCTGTAGAAGAATTGATCATTATTTTTAACAACCAACGGTAGCAGAATTCCTTGTGCACTAAAGATGACTGTTGCGAGTCTAAAGTGCCTCAGAAAATTCCTATAGTTCGCTCCTGTATCAATTTCTACCTGTGAAGCATGTTAAAAATGAAACTGAACATGTCCTACTTAGTTTCACAGAAGAACGTTGTTGGCATAAAAGTATTCCTGAAATGTTTCCAACGTCAGCTAGATTGCAGAGAGATTTGTATACTGAAAGGTGTATGTTCGAGGTCAGTAACCGCATTTTCACAGGCGTAATTCTGATTTGTTTAAGGTACTTTGCTCGTGGAATGTGATTGTCTAATGCAATTGGAATTAAGTAGAGTTTGCGAAAACATGAAAACGTACATAAAAATGCAGTTTTTCTCGGCGCTGAGAATATAAAAATTGTTCTCGGGTGACATCTTCGCCAGAAGATGGTGACGACGAATATGATCGCCGAAACATTGTGTAATTACAACACTCCATTAACTCGGCGAGTCACCCGAGAACAATTTTTATATAATGAAAACGTAGAAACGCATGGTGGAAATGGTATCTGTTCTTACACGTCGTAAGTATTTTGCATAAAATTTCTAAATATTTCTTTTGTTCTAATCTATTGGCAGCCAGTAAGATTCAATAAGCAAGTAATAGAAGTATTTTACGCTTTTAGCAGGCGTCATATTAACCAAATATTCCACTTATTTTTTTCGGTTATCGTACTGCTTTGATTGATGGATTAGTAGCGACGTTTTGGCGCCCAACCTGGTGCCTTCATCAGGGTATCAAGACTCGAAATACCACTTGTGATGGTTTTCACACAACTCCGTCGCTGAGCTAATTGTTTTGGTTACCGGCAGCGGATGTCAACTGTTCCAGAGATATTGTCGTTGGAGGTTTTGTGTTGCGAATGTCCACGAGTGCACATTTCCACGTTTCGCTTTAGCTATAGCCGCCGACTTTATTGAAATTTTTGGGATGTTTGAAAATTTCTAACGATTCCCTTATTTTCCGTTATAGAAAACCTTTGGGTTGTGCTATAACTTCTGTCTTCTCCCATTGAATTTTATGGTCTTCTTCTATCTGATGTTCTACTACAGCTGATTTTGTTGCATGACCAAGTCTTGCGTGACGAAAATGTTCTTTTAGTCTTACAGTAACCGCTCGGGAAGTTTCGCCAATATACACCTTTCCACAATCGCAGGGTATCTTATAAACATGGAAATGTGCACTCGTGGACATTCGCAACACAAAACCTCCAACGACAAGAACTCTTGAACAGTTGACATCCGCTGCCGGTAATCAAAACTATTAGCTCAGCGACGGAGTTGTGTGAAAACCATCACAAGTAATATTTAGATTCTGGAATCCCTGATGAAGGCACCAGGTTGGGCGCCAAAACGTCGGTGCTAATCCATCAATCAAAGCAGTGCGATCCCCGAAAAAAGTAAGTGGAATATTTGATTGAGTAATAGAAGCTTTGAAAAAGACTTACGGTTTTTACACCAGCCACGTTCCCGTAGAAAATTTCTGAGAATTAAATAACATTGGTACACTTTCATCGTGATTCATTTTCATTTATTAGATACTAATATTCACCTTATAGTGCTGTAACGGTTTTGTAAAGTTGGAAAACAGGGGCGCAGATTTGAATTTTAAATTTAACTCCGCCGAGTTACGCTTGAACTGATTTAAGAGAAACCTATTTCTGGAGTGTTGCAGGGTGGGTGCAGGTTGTCTCCCATGATGGCCGCTGCCCTGGACCTATTTTCCCCAAGGGAACCGAGCTGGGTCCAGGTCAAATTCCTGGCCGCCCCAAATCAAATCTGGCTGAGAGCTGCTGCACTGGTCCCCCTTCCCCACTCCCCGCGGGGGAGGATGCGAGCAGCCTGCAAATATATAACGGCGCCTTGCAGCGAACTCTTACACCTTGTGTTCCGTGTCTCACCTGAACAGGCGTATTAATCCTCCACAACTTGCTCAAGGTCAGCGGCGGAGGATGCATCGCACCGCAGATAAAGTATCGCCGTAACTGGTTCTTGGCAAAGATTGTTTGAAGCAGACCCCATGGGATTAATTTAGAGAATCAATCACGAGAGCCTACCTTCTTCGAATTTCATGGCCCGTCTACGTCACGATTTTAGATACGTGAGAGGATAGAGTCAAGGAATTTGACAATTGTCTTTGTAAAAAATAACTATCACAGCATTCGATTGTAGTACCGAGCGTGGTGGGTGAACGGTTAACGTTCTGGCCTCACATTCGGGAGGACGCCGGTTCGAATCCCCGTCCGGGCATCCAGATTTGGGTATTCCGTGGTTTCCCAAAATCAGTCCAGGCGAATGCCGGGATGCTTCCTTCAAAAAGACCATGGCCGAATTCATTCCCGTTCCTGCTCCCCAGTCCCATCCCGCTTCTAATCACCTCGACGTCAACGAGGTGTAATGCAATAAGTAAAAAATATATCGATTGTAGTGATTTCGGGAAATCATTAAAAATCGAAAACAGGATCGAACCCACGTTTTCTTGAAAGTCAACTCTGATCGTTAACCACTTATCCGTTGGTTTTGTGAAACCTACCTTGTTCTTGATCTGCCCAATTCTCTTCAAATGCGACATTACCTTGCTCCGATAAATAAAATTCATGTATTCCAATTCATTAATGCCCACAGTATTTCCACATTTCCCCATTCAGTAACTTTATATTTATTTAATACCTTATTGTCCAAGTCACAGCTAACTTCTCTCTCCAAGTAAGTCTTACTTATCATAATTTCTGACTGTGCACGTGTTTAATACATCTTTTTTTCAGCAGTATGATTTTTCCTGATCAGTCCCTTACTTTCCTGAACATTACTACACTGTTTTGTACAATAGAATACTCCTATTTCGTTGTTAGTATTTCAACCAGTTTATTAAGTTTCACCTAGTGTAAGCGCTCATAACTATAACGCTGTGCTGTCCATAGTATGACCTACAGACAATTATAGCTTTTAAATAACTTAAATAAATCGAAGATGATATTATCGTAAAGAGCTCTGAAGAACTTTGGTATTTCCACCAACTTTACTACTACACTTCTGGGAATTTTTAAGGCGCGTATTAAAAACTACTGCCTTTTTTCTGTGGATATTTTAGTTTAAGTGTGCTCCGGAGATAAATTTGCTATTCACTAACTTTAGCATTTTACGATTTTTTTAAAAATTATTTATCAACTTTTTTTTGTAATTTATTCCCATCTTTCACTTCATTACCCTAAAATTTTCCCACTACCTTGCATCCTGATCAAAGTTTGTGGCCATGGTGATTTCTTAGCTTCCACATACTACGTGTTGGTGAAAGAAATTGGAGTAGTATGTGGAAGTTAAGAAATCAGTGCTACGAGCTTATAATGGCGAAGAGACCTCTGACACTGTCTTCACCAGCCAATATCTCCAAATGAGTAGTCCAAACATAGTTCGTTTATTATTTCAGTTACTGATTGTGTTCGGGGATAAATTCTGCAAACAAATCTAGATGCCCTACTTAGCATAGCATACAACTCCTGTTCAGTTCTTGATACCACTAATATGGGTCCCACCCTACCCTACCGTACTCAAGTAATGCCATGGCAAAGGTTTTCTATCCAGTTTCCGTCATTTCCCTGGTACAGGTCCTTATGATAGTAAATCCATGATTTTGAATCCTCTCCATACTAGCCGTCCTACGGTTTCTTTATTATACAATGATATTACATGATATTTACGCCTTTAGTCTTCAACAAGTGATTTCTCTTCCACCTTACAACACGCAACACTATTATTTTTCTATCTGTGTACCTGTGCACTCAATGATGTTCGATTTTCGAAATACATACTGCAACCAATGTCCTGAGCCAAGTGAGGTGCTGTTCCTTTCTAGTTTCACTTGTTACATTCATATCTTCTAGTTATGAAGTAAAATGATTAGATTCAACACATTGCTGGATAAGTCGATACGCTGATTTTTATCAGAAATAACAGTTTCTGAGTTTTTTTTATAAAACTATTTTTTAAGTGAAATGGAACATCTTTAATAAAAAAATGCGTATTTCTCCTATTAAAGGCTGTGGTGTTCCTAGCAGTATTAACAACTAACGAACATGCAGTGAGACTGTTCAATACAGCTGACAGTTTACCAGTCAGGTGGCACATACGTATTTTTCGTTTTACATCACTAAGTAACATTAAACTCATAGCTTTTTCTACCAATAAAATTACTGTAATTAATTTTTATTTAATAGATTTATCCTTCTAATTTTCTGTGCTCTCGAGGCCTGTTCCGTGACCATAATTCCGGCTGGGATTATTTGACGGTTAATAAATTTTCCAACAAGTCATTGCTGTTTTGTGGTCCGGATTCTGACAGACCCAAACAAAGGTCGAGAATTTAACGGTGCACTCCATGAATGCTGAAATTTCAGGTTCGGCCATTACGGAATTATGACTGAAGTTTTTATGCGCCTCCGCGAAATGGGTTACGTAACTTCGCAAGTCATGAATACAGAATTTTAAGGTCAAGAATGAAACTTTTCACCAAGAATAAAAGGGGACTTGTAACAACTCAATGTATATTTAAGTTCTTAACTTCAAAACCCATTTATATAAGTATTATGTGGTTATGCATCTCATGCGATTGACTTTGCATGGACCACAGGTCTCAAGAAAAGCAAAAATATGTTTTTAATTTTTGGAAGTGACGGCAGCGTGATACTAAAGCAAAAAGTTGTCAAATGTTTCAAAATATAAAGAGCTGAAGAAATTTTCTGTGTACGTTTAAATAGTCACGGAAAGGAGAAGCCAATATCGTGAAAAAAAAACTAACACGTTTGCACAGAAAGGTTCACAGGTACACAGTTTATAGATCACACATTATATCTGGAGATGTAATAACTAATGTTATAGTGTGTTGTCTACAAATATCAATTGTACAGTTTCAATCATTATTTTCTTTAGGTGCCTTAGACAAGGTAAGTTTGCCAGTAACAAGGTAGAAAATTTCGCCAGTGAAGTTTTAATTTCTACAAGACGTCTTTAATGAACCCTTTCAATAGTCAGCGTAAGTGGTGACCTGATAAACTTAAGAAGACAGCTATGTGTTGGTTTTACGGTTGTAATGTATTCAACCAGCCTGGACATTGAAGAATTGAGCTGTGTTTCCTGGCAACGTATCAACAAGCAACTGTAGGATGCATGTGTATGAATGCTGACATGAAAGAAATTCTGAAATATTTACGAGGAGAACAATTCGTGCCAGAGGACGTTTGCGAAACATATTTTTTGGATAAATACAGGAATAACATCTTCAGTTGGGAGGTATTTGTTAATTTAAATATTGAACCAAAATCAATTTTAATATCATATACACAGGGGCAAATATGGCACCAATCAATGTAGCCTTTGACTTTTAATACACTCGTTTTAATAGTAAGGAAAACACTCATATATTAAAATTTGAAGAAATTCAAGGTATTGTCTAAAGGTAGTACGCACATTTTACAGTACTGAAAGCTTGAAGGGTGCAGATAAGAGCAAAGAAAAGGCCGCTTATTCCTACTTGGCAGCTACGGACAGATAATAAATTGCCATTAGTTTCTTAAGGGGTTTGACTTGACACAATTTCACCAGTTGATGAACTGAATTTATTGGAAGAACGAGATAAACGTATTGTTATGAAACTCTGAGTTTACCTTAAAAAGTTTTCAGTTGCGGCGTGGTCCAACATGCTACCGTACAGCTTGGCTAGAATAAGGTTTCAAAGTTTGTTACTAAAAAAAAAAATACAACAAAATAGAACGAGTTACAACAGAGAAAATTGACACAAAATTTCTCAACCTTGCACAGATTCTTTTTTATTTGCATTAAACAAGAAAACAAAGGTAACAAAAATTTAATAAAACCTGCACATAGTACTTCAGCTTCAAATAATCAATGCTCAAATATCGGTTGCTCTTTAAAAAGTAAAATAAACATTCGATTCGATTAACACTATACAATAAAAATTGGAAATTTTACTTGACAATCGTTAATTACCCATTCTTTAAATTGTCAGAAACCTTCCTTAAAACCAAGAACCCAAAACCTTTCTACTCTTTACCTCACAGTAAGCACTGTTAAAATAATACTTTTGTCCATCCAACTGACAAAGACGTTTTTAAAATCAACCATACTGCAAGTCTGCCAATATGGAGAATGCAGTGTACGTTCACGGATACAGATATTATTTAAAAGCCATGAATTTTATAATTCTATTAGATAGAAAATAATACTAAACTATTAAATTCAACAATGACACTATATACCTAACAAGCCAGTAAGACTTTCATTGGACGTTGCGCCAAGGCTAACAATATCTGAGATGTTAGTTATCGTATATTTACTTGCAAATATTTATTTTCCATTACTGCAGTTAAGGAACGAATTAAAGGGGAGGAATATCAGTAAACACTCTCCTCCGTATATATGAGTATGCAGATTACACATGTGGAAGACATACTACTAGGCTAGTGGATTTCCACCCCTACACTGCCGAGTGTTCTGGTAGCTCAGATGTTAGGTTGTGTTGTGAGTCTCAAGATCCGGATTCATAGAGGATTTTCAAAGTTCTTCAACCATCTGTTACTTATGGGAAATCTTTCTTCATGAGTGTGACTTAGGATATAACTATTTTTCGTTCGCATTCCACGTAAACCTCTAGCAGTTTTTCTTCTGGTAGGATAACCGGGTTATGTTGGACGGCGTGAGATCCAAATTTTTTTTTTTTTTTTTTTTTTTTTTTTTTTTTTTTTTTTTTTTTTAAAAATAAATAATAACACCTACCTGGTAGCTCAATGGTTCACGTTAAACTTTAGGTCCCAGAGGAACTGACAATTCCACCTTTCGCACAAGGGCTTAGTAGGCCTCATTCGGGTTTTCATGTCTCCTTTATTATTACTATAATAACAGAAACCGAAAATGAATGGGAAATGTATTCAATTTCTTTGACCGATCTGCTACCGCTGTGTAAACACACGCGTTTTCAGCATCTCCAGCACTCGACATCTTCCTACGGCTTACGTCCCCCGACATACGACCTACAATTTAACATCGAGGCTCACATTCGGCGGCGTCGATGTGGTCATCGGCGTGAGGAAGAGTTGTGAGAGTCTGAGCGAGAAAATGGTGGCGAATAGAGAGAGTCGGAGGTGGAAATCCGCTATGACAGAATGCGCAATCCGTGGTGATGACAGCCATTGTTTGCAGCGTGACGTCACCGGGAGATGAGATCGCAGCACAGTTCCGGTCCAGGCAGACGGTGAGTGGCAGAGAGCACTTCGCTGCAGACCACGACGCACAGTCGTACATTACCCGTCTTGCTTCCCCTCTTGATCTTTTATCTCGGCCTCACTTTAAAGCCTTTCCAGTCTTTTCTGCTGAGCACTTCCACCTTTAGCCCCCTTGCTTTCTCGTACAGTTGCCACCTCCTCTCCAGAAACCTAATATACTTTTTCATCCCGCTCTCTCCCCTCTTAAAAGACCTGGATAAAATGTAAAAGTAACGGCAATTTACTTTGAGGAGACCCCTCCTGTGAAGAGCAACTCTATCACTTACTTCACCTCCAGATGACAGGAGGGTGTGAGGGGTGGGGAGCGAAATACATAGGGGGAAACTCTAGCCACACCGTCCTCGCTGGAATTAAATAACACTACTCGTTCATTAATAATTCGGATATATACACTCTCCCACAACCTCATTAAAATTCACTGAGTGCCAGCAACGAAGCCATCCATTTGCACATGAAATTAATTTATCATTTATCAGGG
This sequence comes from Vandiemenella viatica, assembly GCA_031002005.1. Lineage (NCBI taxonomy): Eukaryota > Metazoa > Arthropoda > Insecta > Orthoptera > Morabidae > Vandiemenella > Vandiemenella viatica. The sequence goes on from CM061920.1 coordinate 197,437,043, forward strand.
GCGGTGCGTTCATCTGCTACATTATGCAGTGTATTAAAACGCCGTAACATTTATCTGAACTGTGAGGGGGATAATCTGCGACCTATAACAAATTCATTACCGTGTTTTGTTTATCATCTGCGAGGCAAAACTCTGGAGCTTATACCCAACAAGGATCCAAAGTACTGCCCTCAATGCTTCATTTTAATCCGCTTAAATAACAATTAAGTCCCCTCTCGTATTTCAGAATTTTAAGGATTAATGAAGTTCTCGTTAACCGTGACGCGGAGTTTTGGTGGGGTTGATCTTACACCAGCGGACATTCGACTTTGTGAATCAACAGTTTTTCTTTTTCTTTTTTGATGTTCTATTAGTTAACAACATCAACTGGTTCACGTTTCTGGATATGTAAAAAACTAGGCCAACCCAATCAAGAAACAGATGTAAACAGACATTTTCCACCGTAATTGTTAACTAATGTTCAAAACAAATGTAACTTGCTTCATGACAAATGTAATAAAATCAGTTAAAATAATCATATGTCATTATTTATTAATTACCATACATATATATATTTATATATAAACACGAGGAGATATAATAGCTATAACTATTCCTACTTGATTAAGAATTATAAATCTAATGATGTGAGTAAGATATATAAAAAAATTAGCATGGAAAATTGAGTTATAAGCCAAAACTGTTCCGTCTCTAATTTCTTATCGACTGCAAATCATTATAAAAATATTTGATTTTTTTGTGCCACAGTATTATCCAAATACTTCTAGGTAAATAATTATTGAATGATTAATCATGATTTTAAAATTGTTTAAGACGTAATTATAACCAGATTAGGTTAATTTATATATCAGAATAGGTTAAGATTAAAAATTCAGCTTAGCCAGGAATAGAAAAAAAATCATGCTATTCGTTCCTAAAAATTAAGAATGATTTTTGTACTGAGTTGTATGTATTTTGAAAACCAAATAAATTTTAGATGTACTGTAAAATGCTTGAAATTATACTAGCATTTCGGTAGGAATCCTTTTTGATTAACTTGATTACTCATGGAAAACAGAATCAGTAATTTTGCATTTTTCAACAAAAACAATTTCTCGTTTCTAATAGCAATAGAGATTAAAGATATTCGCGAAGATTTCGTATAAAGTTTGCTGTATTTCCTAAGACTTTTGAAGAATGGGGAAAATACTACACAGAACGGTTCTATTTTAAAATCCATCGTTTCAATGAGTTTATGATATCCATAAACTTTGTTTATACCTTTATGCTAGCGGAAGATGATTTATTTTAACGGTTTTTACAGATCACATGTATGTTTAAATACTTGAAAGTCTGTATAGCAGAAATGAAGATCTCGGTCATTTGTAATGTGAAGCAGATCTAAAAGAGGAGTTTTAATTTTAGAATCTGCTAATGCAGTTGTTGCATGTTTACTGCTGCAGTGGGCTTACTCTATAAACAGCTAGAATACGCGCACGGCAATGTCGAGTGTGGCTGATTTATAATTAGATGAGTTCTCTACTCGAATGTCAAGGGTACTCCATACCGCGTATACACTGCGATATCAGGCATAATGATTTTATAGATTAGGAAGGGGACCAATGTCCTTCCTTAAGTGAAACCTAAGCTCAGTCAGTTAACCAAAGATAATTGGAGTTAGGAAAACGGCAAATCTACCTTATTCGCAGCACCGTATTTAAGCTGGTAGACAGTAGTGTAATGGGAAAATTCTATTCAAGTCCATCTTCGGATAAGCTGTTTAGAATACGTTTATGACTTTGTAGCGACGTCCTTGTAATGCCAAAATCCAAATACGAGGTGATTCAGTAGATGCAGAGTAAACCGGCTGGCAGTATAGCTTCTATGAAAAAAGTATTATTTTCATTTTTTTGAATATATACATCAAAGTTGATTCATAAATTACATCAAACGTATTACACCAAGTTATGTTATAAGTGTCATGTTTCATGTTATGAGTTTCATAGAATTTATTTGTGCGCTCACAACGAATATGATAGCACATAACCTTTCAAAAATAATGTCAGATTTTTTAGTTCTCTTTTGGAATGTTGTCAAAAATACATTTTGGAACATATCCTTATTTTTTGTGGGTGTTAAAAATGGTTGATACATATGTTTAATCCGAAACGCAGAGAAAAGAAACTAGTCTAGTAATCAGCTATTTGCATAGAAAAAGACGTTGTCAAAGGACATTTAGGTTAATCTGGTTAGAAGAGGATAAAGTGACTCTGCTCACAGAACAATTAAAAGTGCACATCCGAATTTAAATGGTTGAGAATCAGATAAACCCATCAATGAAGGGTTACAATAAATGAGGACTAGAATACTGTTTCCACGTGCCTACGGTTGCCGGTTCGAGTCCGGCCGAGAACATGGGGTTTAAATGATATGTGTGTATATGTCGTGTGTGTCCTGTGGTGTCTATAATTACTGCAAAAGTACTATATACAATGGAGAAACTGCGACAATGGATGAAATGAAATCACACTTGTGTTGGCTGTACGGCCTAAGTGAAGCCAAATGCCATACTTATATAAAACCAATTCGGCAGAATGAGGAGATATCAGGCATTCCAACAACAACAGTGCATTAGGTTCTGACAAAATAGTTGATTATTAGAAATATTCATAGATTTACGCTCGATGGGCGCCTAAACGTTTGTCAGCTGAGCAAAAGGCTCTGAGGGCAATCTGACTCTCTTAGTAGTAATCCAGTATATTATTACATTGAAAGATTTGTGAGCATAGACGAGATCTAGTCCGTTATTTTATAACATTATTAAAACAGCGATCTGTGGAAGTAGCCCAATTCAGCTTGTTCCACAGAGAAATTGATAAGACTTTTAGGATGTACTGCCACTAGATTTCCTGTAGAAGGGTGAAACCATTAACGGAATATATTCCGCCAACTTTTGGAGACAACTGCGAAGAGATATCAAGGAAACATAAGGGGGCAAGTTCTGTTTCCTTTTCATTGTTTACGCTTCGTTGATGCCGAGATCATTAGAGGCAAGAAAGAGCTGGAGGCAATGAATGGGAAGGAATTTGACCAAGGTGCCTTAAAGGATCCATGCGGGCATTCTTAAGGAGTGCATTTGGGGGAACGTGGACAACCGAAGTCTGTACAATGATTCAGACGAGTTTCCTCCAGAATGTGAGGCCAGAACGGTTCTGTTTCATTAGGGAGATGTTCGGAGTCATAAGTCCCTGGTTTGCATAGTTGCAGTTCTTGAATCCTGGTTTAAGTTGTAACCGCACCTATCCTGGTCAAATCATCTGACCCAATAAAATTTTCATCTACATCCAAACCTGAGAATCTTTGGTTTTCTGATACCCATTTCAAGACAGACAATGACGCCATATGTGCTGACGCCGGCTAGCCGCGAGAGCAGTCACTTGTGATATCGGCATTTATGTTGCTGATTTTATATTTTTACTCTTTTCTTCTTCACTTATTAAAAATGTTGAGTCGTAATTTACACTTCAACACATCTTAGATTATTTCACAGCTTACACTGCTTCTCGTATACAACGTATTGCATCATAAATAACGAATTATTAATGTCTTTGGGAGAGTATCACAGCTTGAAAGTTTTTTCCGCTTTTATCATTTATGAAAATTCAAATGTCAGTTTTTCTTTTTACTGTAAAAAGTCATTTGAAGAAGGGAACAAAGTTAGTACATTTACAATCATACACCACTTGAACAGATATATCCTCATAGATATCAGCCAGTCATATTACTAGAATTTGAGGCCATAGAGAACGATTAGGGCACCAGTGCTACACATTGACCCAAATAAAATCCCACAAATTGTGTAATAAACACTCTACGGTGCAGCTAAGAAATATAATAAAGTAAGTGATTATATGTCGATTCATCATAGTATACTACCAAGAAGTAAACAGATAGATATAGAACTGTAAAGAAATTTAAATTTAAAAGGTCATACAATGTAAACTGTTGTGTATAGAACTGTAAAGTAATGTAAATCCTGTATATTTAAAACTGTAAACGAAATGAAATGTAAATTGTTGAACTATGTAAATGGAACTGTAAAGTAATGAAATGTGAATTGTAATAAAACGCAAAGAACTTGGCTGATTGGCTGATAAGGGCGAAAGCCATTGAAATAAATAAAAAAATAATAAAAAAGAAATATGTCATGTTTAATTATGAGTTAATTTTTTTTATTAATGACATGTTGTTTTTCACAACCTGGAAACAATCATACTTTAGACTACACAATGGAATTTTCATCACAGCCGTAGTTTATATATGGTATGGGAGATAGCAGGTAACAATTCTAGTTTCTTTACATTAACGATGGAAATTGTTGTTAACTGTACTCAGAACCTATTCCGAATTTTCAAGCATTTGTCTGTTGTGACATCGATTCATTTTCGTGATCCTTTATTCTGATATGAAACGAGAATTTTGACCCATGAGTCGTTTTAATATTCATACTTCAACAATAGCGGAGAAGTAAATCTTTCGTCTCGTACATGTGATTTCTTTCAGTACTTAGAGCCCCGTCGGCTCAGATGGTTGCGGCACCGGGATGGTGTCCGGCACTGGGTTAACGTGTTTGAATTCTGTTGGTGGAGAAAATGTTGGTCATATGGACATGGCTGGTAGGGTAGAAGAGGTGGCAGTGTACAATTCTCAATCACCATCATATGCATCAATATCCTGGGTAAATCCGAAACCTCTCCGCAGGGCGAGTGGAATTAGAATATATTGCACTGCAGGAAGTAATTCGTCCGTCCGCTGGAGACTTTAGAATTGGCGTCCGTATTGACGTGTTTCGGAAGAGCAAGCGTGAAAGTCCGGCAAGAGGTTCTCCCTGCCTTCATCTTTTATTTATTCACAACGCAAAGTTCGCACTACACTGAGCATGGAAACATCTAAGAAATCCACACCTTCAAGTGATTCTAGTAGCGGGGAAGGCAACAGGACACCATCTCAGTTAAAACTGCCGTCAGGGATTAACTCCTTCCATCCTCCAAACATGGTTCATCGGGCAGTAGAGAAAATCATCATGCAGAGTGAAATGGTATGTCATAATTAGAATCCTAAAATACAGCATTAATTATAACGCAGCAACTCTCACAATTTAACGTTACGGCTGTTTCTAAGAAAGACTAGACGAAAGCACCTTCAGTTCGTAGGCACTTCAGTCTGGGTGGAACTGAAGAAATTTTGCCATGAATTTGCTGCCTGGTAGGATGGCGATGAGTGTTCGGTGGAAAGCCTCAAGTAACTACTAGCGAGATATCCGAAGAGATGAAAGAGGATGAAAGTTGTTAGGGAGAGAGCAGACGCAGCATCGCCCTGCGGGCTGTTTTAATTGAGTTTGCCCGCCGGGTCGAGACCCGGTCTGCTGACGCAGCAACCGACTGGACCACGTCGCCGTACCCCCACCGCATCTTGCTTTATTTTCACTTCAAATCGCTTTGTTTCGAAGATAAACTATTCTGCTGCTGCTTGCTGAATAATTTTTTTGACGCAGCATTACTCAATTATTGGAAGTGTACAAGAGATGTTTGCTAGCTTACTCCATAATGTTATAGAGACAAAATAAAAGATTGCAAGCAAATATTTGAATCTCTTCTGTAAAAATAAATAAGTAAATGCATATACACTCACTATGTCTTCAGTAAAATGACAAACATAATTCATTTCATAGCACAAAGATATTATTGCATAGGATATTGCCTTTTTTTTATTCCGTTCATGATGTATCTATGCTGTTTTAAACTTCTAAGCAGACTGCGTTTACGTGTCCTTTTGTCCAGGCACTACGCAAAAACTACAGGGCCTATTTGAATAGGTTTTTACAGTTTGGAAGTTTGGAGCTTAAGCTAAAATTCTGTGGTATATTTTATGGCTCTACGTGACTGGAGAACAGAGAAGAAATGATATAATTATTTCGCACAGACTACAGGTAGTTACAACGAATTACACTGCATCTCATATGATGACTTCAGTAGGAAGTCACTCAATCGAACAGTTAAATACTTCAACATTTATTTCTATTAGTATTGTTTTTTGACTACGAAACTTTGGTTACTTATTTCCTCAGTTTTCTGATAATTTTTACCTTATAATTCATAAAACGTTGGTCAAACCACTACATAAAAGATTAACACCCCAACAAATGTAGAGAAACTATACATTTCATTTTAAGAAAAGAGGGTTAGAAAGATACAACTTTTCAAACGTTTACATTTGCTGCTAGAAGAAAAACAAACGAAGAACGCACTACTAGTCAGCAAGGGTGAACATCATTGATAATAATATACGATTATGTCCCGATAGTAATTTAACCAGATAATTACTTTTTTTTTTATTGCTTTATGCTTCGTCGACGGTAAAGGTCATTAGAGACGGGATGGGACTGGGGACAAGGAATTTGGCCACGGCCTTTTTTGAAGGAAGCATCCCGGCATTCGCCTGCAGTGATTTGGGGAAACCGTGGAAAACCCAAATCTGGATGCTCGGTCGGGAATTCGAACCCGGTCCTCCCGAATGCAAGGCCAGAATGTTAACCGTTCACCCAACATGCTCGGTAGAGGTAATTACGAACGATGGATGTACCTACTGCAACCGGTAATGGCGACTAAACCTACATGACTTGGAAAATGGATTCTGTGTATAGAAAATGGGGTCTTTGAATATCCTTGAGAGAACCAAGTATCTGAGTGAGAAAACTAAATGGAGACTTCCGTGTGGAAAGTAAAACGTTGAATCCTTGAAAGGAATTAAAATTCCTGGTATCTGTTTTAATCGAAATAGATTGAAATAAAAATTATCTAACAAAATTAGGAGCGGAAGGTATTACAACAGTGTTTGGCGAAGTAAAGAAATGAGTGACATCACGACAGGAATATACCATAATATTTTTTTTGAAAGAACTCTCATGTGAAGCTTGAAAATCTGGGACATGGTATAGAGAAGGAACGGAAAGTGCGAAGCTTATATAGAAATATAATGAGAATAATCTATTGCCCCCCAAGACTAGATAACATTTCATATACCGAGCGTGGTGGGTGAGTGGTTAACGCTACTGGCCTTGCATTCCGGAAGGACGGCTGGTTCGAATCCCCGTCTAGAGCATCCAGATTTGGGTTTTCCATGGTTTCTCCAAATCACTCCAGGCGAATGCCGGGATGCTTCCTTCAAAAGGCCATCACCGAATTCCATCCCGTTGCTTGTTCCCAGTCCCATCCCGCCTCTAATGACCTCGACTTCGACAAGCGTAAAGCCATTAGTAAAAAAAAAAAAAAAACATAAAATCATGAGACATAATGAAAATTGAGTAAATTGTCGCTTTCAGAATATAAAAGTAGAGGAAATTGTAGCATGTAACACAAATGGCTGAATGGCTGAAATAAGAAGTCTAATAAGAACATATTTTCTGGAACTTACAGGAAAAGAGAAAGTCTATGAGAACATTGGAACAAGGAGTACAACAGGCTATGGTCTCAAGACAACTGAGAGAGTATCATAAGGAAGAATTGCCGCTTGGATGAGGAAAACAGGGAATTCTGTAACAAACTCACTAAAAGAAACAAATATGAAACTCTTAGAACTGATTTCGTGACGTTTGAGCATAAAATACGATCAAGTAAATGTAAAGGATGTTGGACTTTACTCACTGGTATTTACCTTCGATTAAATTGTAGCTATCTACGAAATATTACGGTTTAGGGGACGTGTTTTCTGGTGACTTCTGATTCTTGCTCTATATATGTTTCTAACACGTATTATGAAAATAAAACTTGCCGTATTTGAAATCAAAGATATATGTTGGAAATGGTTCTATGACAGGTATTAATGTAGAAGAGATTTTAATTTAACATTTGATAAGTAATAATTTTTAATCTTACTTCTGTAAGTACTACAAAGAAATCTAACACAGATTGCTACTCAACGATTAAAACTTACAATTTCAACGGTAAAACAAAAGGAAATGGGTATTTAATGAATTCAGATGAAGATCAATTCAAAAGGTTGATATCAGGTCGTATACAACGAAGACATCGCATAATGTAATATCAATAGTTCAAGGATGTAATAAGAAAAACGAGACCGACGATGGAATCTGGATGCGCAAAAGTTTAGAAGAACTGTATTCACTGACCAAACGATTCACTGCACTCAAATGGAAAAGACGTATGGAATTCTACTAATGGATGACTCATGCTAACCAAGAACATATTCTACATCATCAACGGACCCCGAGAAATCAAAGCATTATGTCTTCTGAAAAGGAGTATATATAGAAAGAAAATCGCTTCACATATGCTTGTATTTAAGATCCCAACAGATCTGAAACTAGAAGATGTGTGGATATAAGAGAAAAATCAGACCCAGAGCAAAAGGATGAAGAGGTTTTGGAAAGATAAAAAAAGATAAGAAAAATATAGAAGGACAATGAAAACTCATGGTTTCACATTGTCCTTAATGGATTAAACAGAAAAATAAATAATAACTAAATAGAAATAAAATCGTAGGAAAATGAACTGTTAGAATAGCAAAGAAATCCAGGGTCAGCGCTAGGAATTTGGGACCCGGGGTAAAATGGGCGACCTTTTTTTTTTTTTTAGCTCTACAAACTAGCGGGGCGACAATGGGCAGATTCTTGGCTTCTTAGAGGCCTGGGGGCCCCTGCAGCTGGTGATCGGGGCCCCCCATTAGCCCGGCGGGCCCGGGTACATTTGACCCGCTTATCTCCCCCCCCCCCCTAACGCCGGCCCTGAAGCATAATTTTACGTTTCGAGTGTTGAAAAGTCAAGATGTATAAAACTATGATTAATAATGGAAGTACTTCTAGACTAATGATCAATTCGAGTGAATTTCCTATTAATAATCACATTTTTCATTCAGGTGTAAACCGTATCTTGGAGAGATGACCATTTTTTATCACAACCTTCAGTCGATGTTGGTCCAAGGACGTAGTCCGTATTTGAGCGATCCCTTTATGTATTGCTGAAGAGTCTTGATGGAGGCAGGAGAGCGAATGATCAAGCAAGGAGGGAGAGCGGAGGACGGATGAAGGCGCCCGCGGAAAGCACAGCCTCCGACCCGAGCGGAGATCTGTGTAAACAAGCCCCAGAGAACAAAAACAAGTGGACGATCGCTGCCAGAGGCCGGCCTGTACTCTATTTTTGCAGCTCCGCCTTCCTTCCGCTGGAGCGGCTGTCTGGTGAACGTATCTGGCTACTTGGCTGCCTACCTATTGCCGGTGGGCGCTAATTTTCCACCCGCTGCTCGTATGGGCTGTTCGCCCTTGTCGATGAATTAATGATCGCTTCACAGGGGAGGTAGCCGCCACTTAATATGCAGGAAAAAATAAACGGTCTCCTCCCCATTTTACGGGAGCTCAAGGGAACTCAGCAGCTGCGAGATAGGTTGCTACAGGGCATTCAGTATTAGTGAGGAATCGGGGGTTCTGCGCTACAACGATACATTAGTTTTATTATGGGTACAGATATCTGGAGACATGCGGGCATAATATTCTTGGTACTTAATGTGAAGGCCAATATCACAACCATTGCTCTCAGAAAGACATTATGTGATCTATATTCGGATTGGGTAAGCTTCTGTTCAGTTTTTATTCCAGATTATTCTAGATTTGGTGTAATTGTGGTCTTTATACAGTAGTTTCGTTTTCCTTCAATGTTATCATGTAAATTAGGTTTTAAGTTTTTAACTCTAGGTAGCGAAAAAAACACTCTCATGCTTAATTCCACATACAAAGATTGCTTCGTATATGTGAACTAAGTTATGAATACTCAGTTTTTTTTTTTATATCACTATAATTTCAGTCGCAGCAGAAGCGGAATTAGTGTCGACTTGAAACTTTATCACCAGGACGTAAGTAGACATGAATTTATTTACTTTGAAATTTGCATCGTTTTAAACTAAGCATTATTTCATTTTTATATTTTGTACATCATTTATACATTTTAAAGTACTCTTTATTTCAGCCGTGCATGTCTCAACAACAATTAATTTTTATTTATATTTAGGAACTCTGCTAAGCCGGTGGAAAGCCCGGGGTACCATTTTGCGTGGAAGGTGGAAGGAGTCGGAACAGAGAAAAGAAGCTACGATCAACTAGCTCTGGGTGATAATATCATATTAAGGCTTTAATCGTAGGCTTCCGCGGCCAGAGTCAGTTGATTCTTGGCAGTCCGGGTGACGCCGCGTCGTGTTCATTGTAGTCGACGTTTCGACCCTCATTCTGGGGTCTTCTTCCAGTTCTTCCCTGGAAGAAGACCCCAGAATGAGGGTCGAAACGTCGGCTACAATGAATATGTCGCGGCGCCACCCGGACAGCCAAGAATCATCATATAAGGGCTCTTTGCCAGCGTGACGTTGAAGACTTCAACGGGAGTGACAGCGGACACCTTCGGAACGGTGAAGTAGGCTGTCCAATCGGGGTTGGAATAAAAAGTTTACGTAGCGACTGTGCTCCAGAGGGGTGACTACGAACAACGTCTTACTCACAGTGAGCGGCTGATATTAGGCTGGGCAACCTAATGCCTTTGTAGAAATGAATGAGATACTATAACATAATATTTCTCAAGTATATATGGTCTCTCCATGTGGAAGTCTGTGCTTGTTAACAGGCGCCTTGGCAGGACTAGTTAGTGGGAGGAGAGTTAGAGGAAGAAGGAGGTACAAGACCATATTTGATATCAAATTACGTGGGCAGAAGACAGAAGAGCATTGAGAGCTACCAAGTGAAAACCTGCCTTAGGGCAGAACATTGGTGATGACCAGTTAGGAGCACATACCCTACATTTGTTAATATCTCAAATTAACCTGCAAATCTAGTTTAAACATACTGCATAGTTAGCTACACGTGCGCAGACGTTTAATGTCTGGTCTGGAGATGATTGTCACCGAAGCGGCTAGCAGAGTAGGCGACGCGTGTGGTCGGCAGGTGCGCGCACTCACCGGTGCTGGCTGGAGATGGTGTTGTTCTTGGAGGCGGCTATGCTGTCAACCTGCAGGAAGTCCTTGGCGCCCGCAGCTGCTGCCGCGGCTGCTGCGGCGGCCGCGGCGCCCGCCGGAGATTTGGGCGGTTTGGCCGGATACGTCCGCGGGCTGCCCGACATGAGGTACTCTGCAACAGGCAGCAGGCGTGTGCGCTTAAGAATTTGGGCAATCGCATCACATAAAAAAAGGAAATATCGGGAACGAGCGAGTCAAGCCTCGCTTATTTAGAGTTCGGTAATTTAAGGATATTGATAGATATCTTGCACATGGTAGGTCAGAAGATAGTCGCATGGCACAAGGAGCAATGCTCCATCGCAATTAAATTAATAATAACAATGCTTTACACGTTTTCAGATTAAGGAATGGATTTAGCTCCATGGGTCCCAACGCCAAAACACTATCACAGCCTCTGGTTCAAAAAAAAAAAAAAAAATGTATATGTTTTCATATTCAGTGAACTCTACATTTAAAACATTTTATATAAAATAGTATTGATACATGGTAAAATAAACTCAAAGTAAAAATTTTGCTTATCTTGTTCGATACGTAGGAACAATATTAGATGCAAGTGTTTTTAATATTTTTAGATTAAATATGGGATATGCTTAATATTTGACACCAATTTCAAATTTCTAGGTAATACCATTTTTGAAACAGTTTCGTAACAAAAAGATTTAAAGTAGAAGAATTTGATGGCCACTCAAGTATTTATGTTTAAATAATATTGAAGAAAATACCTTAATTCTCTGCTTAACTGGCTCTTAAGTTTCTATACATCGCGTGTGGGAGCAGATTTTTTTGTATCCCATTTAATTCTACAGAAAATCTCGCAGATTATACACAGACTTATAACAGAATGAAGGACAGACGGCGGAGCGTTAGCAATTCGGAGCCCTAAAAATTGAACAGAATACCTTTTATAATAAAATATAGTTTTGACAGTACCACGTGGTTTTAGCCAGTATCGAAATCTGTGAAACCTTACCGTACTTAATTTATCAATGGGCAAAAAAATAGATAAATGAAAGTGTGCCGTTGCGTGATTATAGCAAAGTAGATAGATCGTCAACTGTTTTGTTACAAATGCAATAGGTGCCCAGAAATGTTGATGTGAATCATTACGTATTATTTCAACATGATAGTGGACTATGGTTACACAACTAATGATACGGAAGGTTATTTTCCATTCGTTCTGTACTCAGAGTTTTACTTGAGTCTTTTCAGCTAATAATGATATTATCAAATACTTATATACGTACAGCCCTTATATAACTATAAAATTAAAAATGAAACTCATACCCAGTCCTGGAAACCATCATCCTTACTAAACATCACTATATTCGATGAAAAAGTTGTCAGAACTCGACGAAATTGCTGACTGACAGCGATAACTTCTGATATAGATAAAATAAAAATTATTAATTTGATTCTAATTAATGCTAATCTTTCAGTCTGGCGTAGATAAATACTTACTAATTAAAAAAAAACTCTTGCATTTTCCGTGCAACACTCGTAAAAGTATGCAAACTTCATCTCAACTTCCTGCAGCCATGAAACAAATACTTTTACGAAACATGCTAAACAGATAATGCTAATACATATTCGATTTCTATGGTGCTCAGTGCATCCAGAACTTACGCTTTGATTACCATCGTTTTTAATGTACTTTGTCAATGAAGCAATCAATACAGGGGAGAAATCTTTGTTTAAAAGAAGTACTAATGTATCTACCGTTTAATTTACATACAATATATATATAGTGTACCTATAAGCACGAATGAGGTGCTGTACACAATATGTGGCATACATTATCATTCATTAATAGTGAAAACTGTCATAAATGTTTCCAGCAATCAGAATAGTAAGAGATTGGGATCTTAAATTGTAAGTTCAACTACAATGAGAATTAAGACTAAATTCGACTCAGATGTTCTTCTCGATAACAAATCAAGTTTTTAAATCGCTCAGTATTTATACCCACTTGTTTACTGCTTTATTTTTATATTAAGGACAGTCCATTCTTTTCTTTAATGTGTATTTAGATTAAGAAAAATATATTTCAGATACGATTATGGGGTTGGTTTCCAGAGAAACTCCTTGAATATTTCTGATTATTAATTTTTCTTTAATAATATTTGACATGTTTTAATTTTTTTAATGATCATAGATTACGATCATACTTGTGTATTCTTAAAAACATTTTTCTGGCAGTGTAATTGCTGTTTAATATTGATAGCTGAACAATGAAATGCCTGGGATATAAGGATTAGTTAAAGATTTTCTCGTCGAAACTAGCTTTTTGACCTGCACGTACGCAATTGTACAGATTTTTTCCCGCTTTGTGCCAATCAGATAATTAACTTGAAAGTATAAAATAAATAATTCCTCTCAGCAATGCTTTAAACTGGCGCTTCTACAGATGTGTCTTACCCTTACCCGGTTCCAAGACTTCTATAGGTACAAAAAATAACTAACAAACACACTCATTAGTGTTCTTAATAGCACATTTAGGTAAAACCCATGTACATGCACAATTAAACAGTGCTCAGAACCAAAATTGGAAATTTCGAAAAATAATTCCTGTTAACTCCAACTCGAATCGTCAGAGAGACTTTGGAATTATTGTTAACTCGTTTTAACGGATTATTTCCTACCCGCCGCTCCACAATGGCTCATGTGGGATCACAGTAGCTCTAACTCACAGTAACACGAGTATCCAGAGCTTAAAACTACCTACACCGCGCAAACCCCCGGCCATTTTTTGCAGCACAGTGGAAAGTGAAATGCGAGCGCAATGCCGCAGGACGCCTATTCGGTATTAGAATAATACAATTTGATAATTAGCTGGTGGAGGGGTACTCCGCGAGTACCTGCGCTAGCGCGTCTGTTCGGTTTACGGTGGTGCGGCTTACAGCACCCAGCGACATTAGCACTAATGAAATGACGCGAGAGCCCTGTTATCAGCAGAGGCCAGACACCCGCCTTCAACCTGACACACTTCATACTCTTCTTTTAAGCTCCTGCCTACGAGTACTGCCACGATCGTTGCTATTATCGATGAAATTACATTACTTTCCACCGTACCGTTTTTATAATGAAGGGCAACGAACAAAATATGTATGGAATTAATATTGGAATTTAATCCTACTGTTTCATCATAATAAGGGAGAGCACTTATGATATATGTGCTTCCAGAGTAGGACATAGTTAATATGTATTAGGGGCAATTTTTACGATTTATTTTATAGGTTTAGTGGACAGAGACTCGCTTGAACAATACAAGTGCATCTTTTATTTTAGGCTTGAACCCTTACTTTTAATAACGTATGAAAAACATTTACTGTTGAAAATACTCGATGATGCAGTGGACTGTTGACTTTTGTTCCCATCCTATTCACTGCACAGAACTTCTAGGATTACGCCACCATTGTATTTATACCTCTACAAAGGATATAAACCATAAATTGGGATGACGATTTCCAATGGTAACATATTGGTTGGTTTCCCATAATGCATATCTTAACTTCTGATATTCAATCCTATTTAAATTTTATTTCGCCTTCAAAACAATAATTTTTTGTTTCATATAACATTAAAGCTGCGCTGTTTAATAAAAAAACGGTACAATAACGTTAATACATTAATTATTTAGATTAATAAAAATTTGCTGCATATTATTCTACAGTGTTGGCTTCCCTGTGGAACTGCAATGTAATCTTCGTTTCAGACAACAGTCACGTATGAAACTATATTACACACACATATTCAGATCAGCAGACTGAACCGTTCAGGTATGGCATTATTAAACGATGTTGTTGGTGGAATAATGGTCATTAGCGAAAGTATTAATAGGTCGTTATAATCTCTATTACTCTGAGCTCTTACTGAGTCGACAATAAGGTTTAGTTTCTTATTCCTTTCCGTAAATGCTGTATTTCCTCTAATGCGAAACTTCACAGTATTTTAACTGTAATGTTATGCCTCAGTTTGCATTCTGAACTTATAATTCCAGTTAAAAATGAGAATAAACAATAAATCTTCGCAAGAAGATACTTCCCTCAGTACACGTTCATTTGTTAGTGAAACATTCTTGTAGGTTAATTTCATTCTGTAACAATTCGTTCAATATTAATGTAAACGCTCAATGTAATGTATAACCATACCTTTATGCTACGAAAACTTGAAATAACGAATGTAGAACTTGCAGAGGCTTGTAGTAATTTGAAAATCTTCATTAATCCCATTTATTTTCTCAAGGTGCAAAATTAATGGAATCTTGATCACCTTAATTATTTAACGTTGCAGCTATTGCAGAGTGATAAATGTTATAAGATGTGTAATGAAATTTAAGAGTTTACCCCCCTCCCCCATTATTTTCCACAGATCAGTCTAAGCATATCCACAATTGGTAACCACAAATCCAGATTTCACAGTAATAAAATTTCTGGAAATATATAATGGAGTATAAATTTACTTTTATTTACAGTTCGCTTGATCACCATCATAATTAATTTCTGATTAACACACAGTGAGCCGCAAACAATAAAGTATGAAATTGCCTTTCATTACTACGTACATTAATTAAACAGAAAATGGTAATTTGTTTTTACGTTAAGAACAAAAACTGAACACAATGTTTCATGCAGGAAACAATTGAAGGTTCTGATAATTGAGGCTAAATGAGAATTGTCTTATTGGTTTATTCGAGCAATCATTCTCATTATAGCAATACTCGAATATATATAAGAGACACATTACAACCAGAGCATTGATTAAAGCGCGCATAATTTAATGTTGAACAAAAGTAGTATGTAATATTAAAAATGAAAAAAAAATAAAATGCATTCCAGAGAAACAACTCACCATTCACAGCTCTGTCTGCATCATAATGGTTCCGATCCAGCTCAGGGAGGAACTGAATGATTTTTCAAAATTATTTTACAGCTGTACTTATAGTCATAATTACAGCCATCATAGATAGTATGCTAATTAAGACAACAATGTCTTTAAAGGGTATCTATTAAAACCTAAAACGATCACTGATTCCGAATGCAGGTTTTGGAGATACGTGTGAAAGTAATCTTCAATGATATTTCGTAAAATCTTAATCAGTAACGAAAATAAGAATAAAGTAAGATGTCATCTTAATGTGATACACCTTTCTTCATAGGCTCACTTTATTGTAGGGATGATTCTGCTATCACATAGTTTTGATAATGATTTTTAAAAAAACGTTAGTATCGCCAATTTCGTAACTTCAAAATGTCAAATTCGATCGATGCATATCTAATTTGGCTTATGAACTATGCTTCCATTGAAAGCGTAAACGAGACTTTTCGATGCAAAGATCGTAATGATAAGCAACTGCTTTTGGCGTTTTTCTACTTATTTGAATTATTCAACACACATCCCGTTAAAGACAATGTCATAGATTTTTAATGGTGGTAATAATATGCATAAAAATACCATGCTTCAAAGAGGTTAATGTCATGAAGATGTGGCGTTTCACCAGAATTCCCTTGCGGAAGAGATGATCAGTCAACAAAGAAAGAAGAGGGAGACAGTCATTTCAGAAACCTGTCAACTGTCAGAACTGTTTTAATCTATATCTTCGGTGATTCAAAATGACAGATGTGAACATCTGCGTACACCACTCTCAGCATCTGCAACCTCAGTACAATTGATCAATCATAAAAATCGTTGCATATAGATTGTATTGGATGTCTGAAATGATGCTAGAATGTAGTTGGAGGGTTGAAAACAATAATACGGTTTCAGTTATTTCTCTTAGTAACATCGCTTATAGGTTACTATGAAAAATAAATAATTCAATTTTTTAGAAAATATAGAGAGCTTTAAGCATAAGTTAGAATGAAACACTTAAAATCTTCCTGTATCTAATGTAACCCATTCATATTTTATTTATAGCGAAAACTGTAATTTTTTCAGCAATTAAAATTTTTATTGTAAAAAATAAAAGGAATCAGACAAATACTTGGTATGATTACTGCTGTATAAATAATTTTACGTGATTAAGATATATAATTTCTTTTACCAAAAGTAAATTTTCAGTTACTAGATCATACAGTTTCCAAGCTCACAACAACTTTCTTTGAGAACAGTTAGGCACAATATCTTTATCAGAGAGGTTGAAGTAGTCGATTTAATTACTAATCCAAAACATCGCGAAGAAAAATATTTGGCAATAGCTAAATGAACTGTTTGTTAAAATATGGAATACGAAATTAACATCACAGAATATATTATTATATGGTAATTGCTAAAAGGATTTCAGCACCATAAAAATTGATAAAAACTGCTCTGTTTAGTGATTGACAGGAAATTTCAAGAAATGAAAATTTCAAAACCGACACTTTTTCAAAATTAAAATTGAGTTAGAAATAAGAATTTAATACTGAATTTATTTTGATAAACAACATCATTCACTGCAACATACATTGCATTCAGTACTCTGTTCCCAGTGTTAGCAGTTCGTCGTTCTAGCAGATCAGCTGTGACTAGGTTTAAGTTAATGTGTTATAAGTACCAAGAAAATCAAAGAGACATATCTCTCTCAGGCTTTTATCCTCCCACACTTATCAATTTTAAAAAGCCAACTCATTCTACTAAAGGTCCAATTACCACCATGTAATTACTGAGTTATAATTTACTGAAACAGATTTTATACTTGTGTGCACAATCTTGTATGCGAAACTTCTTTTCTGACTATGACGTTATTCTCTAGCTGAGAGGTAACTGTATCCACCAAACCGGTATAAAATGAGTGGTTTCACTGTTTTGCAGCCCTGTACCACCACGTTGTCAGGTGAAAAACTACCTTATAACTTGGGCTCAGTATTCGCACATACAATCTTTGAACCACTTCTTTTTTTTGCAGTATATTATACTGTATGTTCACCGCAGTCATATTAGGAGAGACAAGTTTATCTACATCTAGGTTGTGAAATCTTACTGTGATACGTATAATTTTACCACCACTGGTTTATAGTTAGTGAAAATGCTTCGTAACAGTGTTGCAAATAACAGAAAATTATCGTGGTAGGATTAAATGTCAGAGCTAATTTGGACTGCAGGACGCACTTCAAAGGTTATGGACCGTGAATTACAACACTCATTGTGAATTCAATAAACCGTGGTTTTTACTGGGCTGTTAAAACAGGAGCCAGCGATAATACAATAATCCGCAAATGTAGGCAGAAATCTGATAATGTCCATTAAAATATTGCAGTACGAAGATTGCTTTCAGTTATATTGACAACTTCGTGGAATACAAAGGCCTGATACACGTGTTGAATTTGTTTTATTTATTTCCTGCATTTCCCATTCTGGTTGTGTGATATCATTGTAAAGCTTAACTCTATTGATGCTCTGGAGCTAACAACTCTCATTTTGTAATACCGTTGATACAAATGCTAAAACGGAAAATGCAGGCACAAAACACAACCAGATATTGAGTTTTCGAAGCTGTAATGCAACCGAGAACAATAAATATGGGTACTATAGCTAATGTACCGCACATGATATTTCGCTAAATGACTTTAACATTTGTCCTGAATCATATTATCGGTCTGACCTTAAAATCCTCCTTCCCAAAACACGAAATTACTTTACATCATACTTCCCTCGTGTAACGCGAGAGAAATATGTGAATATTTTCCAGTTGCTGAACAGGGGCTTTCAGGCTGATAACATGCGTTTCGCCTGCATTTCTAAAAACACCAACCACTGTGTTCTATATGTAGTATTTCACCGGAAAGTAGATAAACCTACATTAGATAATGCTCACGTTGTCAAATTTATTATCTACTGAGAAAAATTGAGTGTTTGAAGACTTATATTTAATTGGTGATGTTTCATTAATTATAATGTTGCGAACTGAGTGTGACACATTTTTATTTTAATTTTTGTCGGTAAAATTTTCTCTATACAAGCACTTACCCAAGAAATTCCACCTCTAGCATTTCGATCTGACGTTAGAGTTTTCGTATTGTGATATCATTAAATATTCCTCAGTAAAAACTGAAATCTTATTATCTGTTTAAGTGTGAGCCAACGCTCTGAGAGATTTTGCACACCACAAAAATTCTCCTTGTACTGAAAGTTTCTGAAGATTATTCTTCACTGTGACGCGGATAAAAAAAAATAGTTTAAAGGTTATATACACTAAGGAATATGGAGCGTAAATCACCTGAATCTCAATCTTAATAATACAATCACTTTTTTTATAGTTATGAATGAAGTCAGAAAATACTTAACCCAGCAACGCATGTACTAAAGTTAATGTACTTATCGAAGCGATTTTGGTAATTGTCGCCGACGAAGACGTTGACTGTAAATCAAACTACCAATCTTTTGCTGACGAATCCAGTAGCCATTGTCATACACGGCAATGTGGTCCTTGAAAGCTGTATCAGCCAACACTGATGTAACACCGATTTTCAAGGAAATACGAAAATATAAATTTATGGCTAATACAGTACATCATATTATGGTGTCAAATTAACACTAGTGTTGACAAAATGTTGAAATTGGCATTTTCGAAAATAAAATCATATACTTGTAGCTGATAAATCATGATGACACGCCGACTGAATTAATGATCATTTCTCATTTCATTAAGATTGAAGGGGAAATCTCGTTTCTACATCTAATAATATTACATGTTACAGAATTTCTATCTGTAACGCTTGTCTTGAACAAAAGAAAAACTTTGAATATGTCATATGGTATTTGAAGTCCCATTTAGATAATTATTTCACTTAAACTGAAGTCTGATATTCCATTAATTAAGAAACGTTGCGTTTCCTCGTGTTTGTCAGTACTTATCAGTATAATATCCCATTTCATTTTGAAAGCTCAGCGTGCTAGTTATGACACTATTACCATCAAATCACTATCGTTTTCATCGATATACAGATAGTTCCAAGATGCTTCCTTCAAAAAGGTTATGACCGAATTCCTTCTCCTTTCAGATCACATTGTTTAGCGCAGGATTTTACAACATGAAACTACTAAACACCTACTTAGAAACATTCAATAGATGTTAAGTGAATGTGATAGTACTACCATATGAAATATTTACAGAGAAATACTGCTATAGTTGAGATTATGGAAATATCCTTACCTAACCTCCTCCATGTATACAGGAAAATAACAGTGTATTCAGTATAAGTATCCCTCAACCTATTTTTACTTTGAATATATGTGATTTTTCCCCCCAGATTTAAACATCCGGTGATATAAGCTGTATATACGGTTCTTTCATTTTAATTTTGTATTTCCAGTTATGTAAGAAAGTTACGGCTAACCTTCCAATATCGCATACAGACATCTCCAGATCGATAGGTAGCCTACAACCATTAAATAATTGAAATATTACTGTCTTTACTTAACGGGAAAGTTTCCAAAGTACACGTAGCTGTTCCATTTCTAAACGGAAGCGACGATACAAATTTGGCGTTAACATACAATGTTGCGTGCAGTGCAGTACTTGGCTCTAATTTAAAATGTTTTGATATGACCTTACACAGTTACCAAGTCGGCGGTGGAACAGGAATAAACCGTCAACAGTGATAGTTCACTTTAAGCCGGGGTAAAAATACACCGTTGCATACTTTACTTAACGTGGCGTGAGATGACACGGTGAGCGTGAGGCGAGGTAGCTGATAGAGACTGATAAAACATCGCCCATGAATAGAATCAGCTACAGTCTGCTTCAAAAACGATAATGGCCTTTCAGCAACAAAACTTTCAACTGAAATTAAACATCCAATATCATCAGTTTTAAAATCCTGTCTTTTCCGAGAGGCCTAACTTTTGTCGTGAACGCTCCGTAGTAACTATTAAACTCGCTGTTTCGACTGTTACGTTTACTAAGCGTGGTGGGTGAGCAGTAACTCTCTGGCCTCACATTGTGGAAGACGTGGACGCGGGTTCGAATCCCCGTCCGACCATGCAGATTTGGGTTTTCCCATGTTATCCTCCAGGTGTATGCCTTGGTTGGTTCCTTCAAAAAGCCATGGCCAATTTCCTTCCCGTTCCTTGCCCAAGTCGTAATCGGCTCTAATGAACTCGTCAATGACGAGGAGTAAAGCCATTAAGAAAACCAACTGCATTTACCTCTTCCAGTTTTATTTTACATTTCTTCAACATCACACTAATCATAGCAGCGAAATATAAAAAATACTGAGTAACAATTAAAAGGTAAATTTTAAATGTGGAAAGGTCTTTTGCGATATTCGATATGAAATTTCTCGGAATAGTAGCCGAGCGAAATCAAAGATAAAACAGTGAATTTCAGTGATCTTACTAAGTAAGTTATTGCCAAGTGGAGCTACTATCAGTTGACAACGGCGTCACAAAAATGATAGCAGAAACGGCATTTTCTAATAGTGAAATCGCTTTTCCCACCACCATAGCCCACGGCACGATTAGATGATTAATGTAAGTACAGCAGATAAGCATTCGTTTTAGTTTTGTCCACACAGACTACGGTACTGGCGTGCCTAAAATGTTATTCCCTTCGAGTTGCTTCCTTAGATTCTCGTAGAATTTCTTCATACTTTGTTTTACCACTTCGTTGCTTGGGTTTAAAGACAAATTCAGTGCATGGTGTATGAGTGGTAACGCTCTGGCCTCACATTCGGGAGAACGCGAGTTCGAATTTCTTTCTGGCCATTATGACACCAAATATTACTAAAGAAATGTAATTTAGTTTTTGTATTTTAATAACAACCGGGGCTTATGCCACAGAGGTGTGAAGTGCATAGATTGTAATAATATCGTTGATGTTATTGTGAAATAATCTCTTGGAAATAACATAATTAAAAGGAATAATAGTTCAGTTGTCTTTGTTTTGTAATCTGGTATGACACAAAAAAAGAAATGCTGCATCTGTAAATAAAAAAGAACAAAATGTTTTAAAAATACATGAAGTTCAAAATAGAAGCGTGGATATTTTTTGTTATTAATATAAAACTTTTTTTACTGCCCGAGACCATCCAGATTTGGTTTTCCATGGTTTCCCCAAATCACTCTAGGAGAATACCGGGGTGGTACCTTCAAAAGGTGTTAGCCTGTGCTTTCTCGCCTTTAATAGCGTTGATGTTGATGAGGCGTGAAAAAAAAGTAGACACAAATCTGTAACCACTTTTCTAAAGCAACGGAACCTTTCAACTCTAAGCTTGGAGGGTGTTATAATTTATTTACACCTCTGATATAAACAATTTCTCTGATAGCAATTATTACTCACTGTTTGTCTACGAATAATTTGACCTGTATTCTATACGATAAGTACTTGGCCCTTGCGTATTGTGTACTATTTTAGGAGGAGGATACGGAAAACCGACCGAAATTAGTAACGAAGCCGAATCCGCGAGTTAAAGTTGTAGCTGTCCAGTATAGTGGTGCATCTTACGGCCTTACGCCTCGTCTACGTGCAGGTCATTAGAGGCGGGAAATGTCTGGGATCAAGAAGCATTAAGGAATTTGGCCATGGCTTTTTAATAGAACCATCGCGGCATTCATCTGGAGTAATTTGGATAAACAATGGAAAATTCAAATGTAGATGATCATATGGAGATTCGAACCCGCGTGCTCCCTATGCGAGACCATAGCGTTATCGCTCCTCTCGATGTGCTGAAACACCACGAACAGTCAAACTGGTGGTGTAAATATACTATACATGTTGACAAAGGTTCCAAAATGAGCATCATGCCGACCCAACTATCTACAAGCAGTATCCGAATTCTTGGAATGGAGTGAGGAGCTGTATCACCACAAATCCCAGGAATTGGGAAAAACATTTCTCGCGCAAGAACCATAATTTCCAAGAGATCAGGAATTTATTAGCTGGCACATAAATTTGAAAAAATAATTACTATATAACATAAATTTCTTTAATTATATCTCCTAAAAATATGAAAGTGAATAATTTTAGGTTGATTCACAAAAATTATTGTATGTTATGCCACTCTTGTTTGAGAACGAGGTTACAAATTATTTGTATATCTTACAGTCTTTTTCACGATTCGTTTGCGCCATCTTGAGCACCATTTTTAGTAAAATATTTAGTATGTATCTTTTACAAGGCATTTGCATTGTGTTAGACATCTGTACCTTAAATTGATTTACGAAGCTAAATGTTAATCTGATGTAATTGGAGGTAATGACGGGAAACGATAAAAGAAAATTTGGCGGTAAACTATCTGGAACAGCTTCAGTGAAAGTCCGGCGCCGGCGGTATTAGAATATTAACACGACTAGTTAACATATCTGGGAGTAATTTCATAACTAGTTAGCATAGACGATACACTCGTCTCTCAGCGTGTGGAGCTCGTCGTGGTTTGCAGCCCTGGGAATAATTAGTGCGGGCGCCGTAGCTCGCCGCTTATAGCCCGGGACATTTAGTGCGGCGTAACACGCACTCCGCCGGGAGGTATAGCCCGCGCGCACTTGCGTGTCCCGGCGCCGCTACAACCTTTTATGGGGCCGCGCCGGGTCCCCTGTTACGCCGGCGGGCGGGGTATTTTTTTAATTTAGCCGGCCGAGTAATCGTTAGTCTGACACGCTGCGCAAGGCCGCTCCCCTCCCCCCAGCTCCATATATCTTATTTTCTTCTGTGACTCTCGTTTCCTTTGTCGGCCGTTTGCGCCGGGAGATGAATGTGCCCCAGAATTCTCAGAGCTGAAGCTTCATACAAAGAACTGAGACTATTCAAAGCAGGCGTGACTAGGTTACCAGTTTACGTTAGTTATCCTCAGTGTAAAGTTCTGATTTTCGCTTGAACGAATAAAGTTTAATTGGTCACAGCATACACTGAAAAAAGTTAGAAATAAAAAGATTATTTTATATATTGGTCTTGGTATTACCAAATATTTCAGAACTTTTGTAAATATTATTTCATTATTTTAACTAACAATAATTTTTACATGAATACGAATATCAGCAATGTAAACATTATTACAATTGTTATTCGTTGATACTGTACGAGAGATATTTTATACTCTCTCCTTAAAGCAAAATTCCAATAAATCGTTTATTGACAAAGATATATCAACACCACGTATGTAGATTATCTGAACACTACTCAATATAAGTGGAGATGATATTCAGATATATTTAATTCTTTTAAAAGTAAACTAAAAGAAATTGCATTGTAGATTTTCAACATCCGTTATTGTTAAATAATGTTTTCTAATATGCTCAAGGATGCTTGAAACACAATATGTTCGCGTGTATGCGTTTAAACGGTACCGAGAACCCGTAAGCCAATAACAGCTGTAAAATTACGGTACCACTATGTTACAGTTACTTGGAACGTATGAAACCGTTCTTCCTCAAGAAATCACTGTGTCTACTGCTATAAAACTATAAACGTAACCAATTTCTGGACCTAGTTTTAGTATTAGATATCGATTTTTTTCCAGGGAAACCGTTGTAATATAGACTAAAATTTCAGCACGATTAATCTTTAAATGAAAAAAAAAATAATTTATTATAGGAAGGTCCTACAGTACTTGTTTTCATTGTTCCTATTCAACCCAGCGAGATACACGTATAAAGCAGTCATAGTAAACTATTTTTTACTAGCCTAAATTTATTTTGTTCTTTTTCTTTTGTGTGTGTGTGCTTACGATACTTACAGTTATTTCGGATATATCTACTGAAGTTTCATTTTTAAAGGGTACTTTTGTCTAATGCTTGTTGAAGTTACCTCCAGTGGCATTGTTCTTTACCCCTGTCTTTAATGATAATGCCAGAAACCGAGGGGTTGTGTCTGTATGGGTTTGGAGCAATTTCCTACGCTCCACCGATGCGGGAGGGGAGACTTTCCACTGAATGGTACGACAGATAAAAGCATAATACAAACTGCGCCTGGTGAAATGGAATATCATGGCCAAACTCATTCTGCATTGCACGCACAGCCCCTACCATGCTGCACAAATCGAATCTGCAACTGTCAGAAATCTGTATCTCGCTGCGCAGATCCTAATACGGCGCTCCAGTGGTTTAGACTTCAGTAATAGCCTATTCGGAGAGTGACAGAATGGGTCTACTCCCCTCCCGTATTCATTTTCATTGTACAATCCCAGAATGAAAGGTTTTAATAGAGAAAACATTTTTATATGTCGGCGTCTACAGCAGTTGTTAACGGATTTGTAAAATTTTTAAAATCCGGCGAAGGATCTATTGAATCGTAATGAAAAACGTTTAAAGGCTTTGAAAATGAAATATAGATATTCTATACACTAGATGTTTGCTGGTATTGTTGTGAGTAATTTAGAATAACGTAAAACTGTTACGGCACTTAACATAATTTACTTTTTATTCAGTCTTCAACTCGATCACGGTAGATTCAGAAGCCACTTGCACAAAATACATTTAGCAAACTCCCCATTGTGTCAGTGCGACGGGGAGTCGAGGATTTTTTTTTTTGTTTTTTGTTTTTTTTTTTTTATTTTTGCTATGTATTTGTTACAAAATTCAGAGATGTATGGTATAAGGTACAAATTACAAGTTGTATGATTCAAGGTATCAAAGCCAGTTACAAGATACAAGACACAAAATCAAAGTGTGGTGTAAATACAAAGATTTAAGATACAGGCTTCTTGGATGTGAGATACGAAGATACATGCTTCTGTTAAATTCTTCTTTCACAATGTTCACTTCTTGTGGGCTTGCAGCGTGGTCGTTCGGTGAGTTTTGTTTTCTTCGGCAGCTGTCTTCTCCTGCGCTCTTCCGGGTTGGCGCCCCTGTGTGTGTTGTTACGGAATGCTTGGGTGTCCGCCCATTACGAGCGATTGCAGTTCATTGCCATATGAGCTGGCGTAACGGGGAGAAGTGGTCGTCCTTAGCGAATTCTCCCTCCATAAAGGAGATGTAATTGCTGTATTCTTTGTCGTGGTGTTGACAAACATATAGTACTGTGTGGCCTAGCAGCCATGTTGCGGCGTTTTGTTTCTGTGCTGGTTTTCGGATCATATCCGGTCTGAGGATTTCTTGTAGTGAAATTGTGGTTCCGTCCAGCTGTGCTAACTTGTATTTCAGCCATATCCAAATGCGCTGTGTTTCGCCGCACGAGAAGCGATGTAGAAGGGTGTCTGTGTTGCCGCATTTGTGGCACCTGTCAGTTGCCGAGAGATGAATCCGAAAAAGTTTTTCGTTTGTCGGTATTAGTTCGTTGGTTGTTTTATACCATGCGGACATTACCTCGGATGGAAGGTTTTTGTTAAAGATGGTTCGCCAAACTTGGGGCCAGTTAGTGCTCGGATACTTTAATTCAATGTTGTTTCTTTCGGCCATTGTTGAAAGTCTAATATAGATGTCCCTTGTTGTTTTGGGTGGCGGAGGGTCTAAGCTCGTTTCGAAATAACTTTTTTCTAGAAAATAGATTCTGAGCTGGTTTAAGTTCTTCCCTATGTTTCCTATGTGGACCGGGGCTTTCGTGCATTGTGGTTTGTAGTGCCTTATAACTGAAGTTGTGAAACTGGAGTCGTTGTTGTCTTTCAGCTTGTCTATTGCATGTATCAGTAAAGCTTTGCATCTGGCCTTTACATTGATGACGTCCAGGCCTCCCTTTGTTTTTGGTCGGGTTAGCGTTTCAAATTTTACCTTGAATATGTCGTTTTGACATACAAACCAACATAAGGCTTTTTGCAGATTTTCCGCAATGGGGTCAGGCGCTGGTAATACCTGGGCTAGGTAGCTTATTTTCCCTAGGATGCAGGTGGTTATCATTCTTGACTTTTGGACCATGTTGAGGCTTCTGAAACTATGCGCTCTCAGAATTGCTCTTACTTTATTTAAGGTGTTTCTCCAATTGTTTGTGGACATTTTTTTCGGGTTTTCTTCGAGTATTATTCCTAGGGATGTGTGTTTCGTAACTTCGTGGCCCAGAAGATTTTTCTCCGTGCCTGTGAGTCCTTTACCAATGTGAAGTAGTGCGGATTTGTTAACGTTTACTCTTGCGTTTGTTGCTCGTTGGAAGAGTTTAATGGCGTTTATGATTTTATTCATGTCGTCCTGTGAACTGACATAAAAGCCCACGTCATCTGCATATGCTCGGCAGCTTACTCGTTTTCCTTCGAAAGGGTAGCCATTGATGGTTTTGTCTATATGTCTTAATAGAGGTTCTATTGAGATGCTGAAAAGTATCATAGACAGAGGGCATCCTTGTCTTACGGATCGCGTTATTTTGAAGCATCTGGTCAACGTACCGTTGATTTGGAGTTTTGAGGAAGCATTAGTTGTTATTTTTTCCACCACCGTGGTGAAACTGATGCCTAAACCAAATTTCCTTAATACTTCTAGCAGAAACTGGTGGTTCACGCGGTCGTAGGCTTTTTCAAAGTCGGCAAAATATATTGCTGCGCGGGATTTTTTTTCAGCGGCTACGGAGATGACATCCCTGTATTCATTCGTGGCTTGTATTATACCTCGTCCTGGTATAGGGCCTGATTGATAACTGCCTAGGATCCTGCTTAAATGCGGTTCTAGTCTTTTCTTTAACATTCGGGTTAATATTTTGAAATCTGAGTTTAGTAATGTGATCGGCCTCAATTGCCTCATTTCTTTGCTTTTGCTGTTCTTTGGTAACAGTACGATTATCCCTTCACTGAAGACTTGTGGTATAGTGCCTTTCCGCCATATTTCATTCATTACTTGGAGTAGTTTCCTGTTTATGAGAGGCCAGAACGTGGAGTAGAATTCAACTGGTATTCCATCAGGCCCGGGGGATCTGTTTCTTGCTGCCTTTTTAATTGAGGACTCCATCTCTTCCAAGTCAAATTCACTGGACAGGTTTTCCCTTTCACTGTCGGAGATCACGCTATTGATGGGTTCTAAGAACTGTTGGGCTGCTCTTTCATCATTTCCTTCCTCTGTGTAGAGATCGGAAAAATACGAGAGTGCGGCGTTGACGATTTCCCCTTGAGTTCTTAACGTGTCGCCGTTGTTGTTCTTTATCTCCGTAATCAAGGTCTGATCTCTTCTTTTTTGGGCTCTCGTTAAATGATATAGAGAAGCAGTTTCTTCTTCTACTATATCTTTAGGCTTTGATCGTAACAATAGAGTGTTTGTGCTGTTTTCCTTAAGCCTAGTTATTTTTGCCTTATATTTTTTAATCAGTGCGAAGGTGGTTGGGTTTGGGTTCGTGTTTGCATACAGTTCTCGTAGGCATCTATAGTAGAATTCGATAGTCTCGTTCTGCCAGTATCTTTTCCGTTTTGAGTAGAGTATTATTGTTTTGCGGAGATAAGGTTTTGCTTTGAGTAGCCACCATTCCAAGCTATTTCTGTATTG
The DNA here is from genome assembly GCA_031002005.1 of Vandiemenella viatica. NCBI lineage: Eukaryota > Metazoa > Arthropoda > Insecta > Orthoptera > Morabidae > Vandiemenella > Vandiemenella viatica. The sequence goes on from CM061920.1 coordinate 197,465,399, forward strand.
GTGGCAGTTTTGCAAGGAGGACTGCCAGGACTGATGAATAAGGGTTTGGAGTTCAGCGTCTTTTAGTAATGAAGTATTCATTTTCCAGTATCCTTTGTTCCTTCGTATTGGTTGGGCTGCATTTTGATGTTGCACAGGTAACTGCAGTGGTCTGAGAAGTTTATAGGGGCTATATCAGTGCTACTTATTTCACTTGCTAAGTTACTGGTTACGTATATTCTATCTAGCCTGCTGCCTGATGAGCTAGTGACATATGTGAATTTCTGTAGGTCTCCCTGGGTTTGTCTGAATGTGTCTACCAGATGTAGCCCGTTTATCAAGTTTTCAAATTCAGGACATCTGTTAAAGTTCGGGTGCTGGTCTATGGGGTGAGTGACGCAATTGAAGTCTCCACCCATTATGATTTTTGTCGGGTTGTTCCTGAGAAGGAAAGGCACGTTTGTTTTGTAGAACATTGATCTTTCTTTTCTTTTGTTAGTTCCTGAGGGGGCGTAGACATTAACCAGCAAAATGTCGTTTATAAATATTGAAATCCCTCTCCCCGTTTCCACGATGTCGGCATCCCTGCAGGGAATGCCCTCTCTGACTAAAATTGCGGTTCCTGTGCCGCCATCTGGGGAGGAATTCAGAAAAGGGTAAACCCTGTGATGCGTAAATCTATTAGGATGATTTCTTGGAGCAGTGCTATGTCTATGCAGTTGTCATACAAGTAATCCTTTAAGCTTTTCACTTTTGATTTTGTAGTGATTCTGTTGATGTTGATGGTAGCGATTTTGTATGTTTGCAGCATAGTTTTTTTCTATGCGCGCTGCTGTTTTCTCAGGGGTTATTGTTTTTGTTCGGGGGGGGGGCGGACAGACTACTTCGTCTTCTTCTGTTGACATCGGTGCTTCTTCCGAAATTCCCTGCATGTCGTCGGCCCAACTTAAACCTTCCGTTTCAAGAACGAAAGGATTGTTTTTCGTTTTTTCAGGTTTTTGCTTGTTGTTTGGGGGATTCGGAGGGAGCTGGGACGCCTCTGCTACGTTAGATTTTTCCTCCTGTAGCCGCGTGCGCTTGTTGCTTTCTGCCCTTGTCCTCGAAGTTTGTGATGTTTGCGTGGCTGTTCTGCGTCCCCGTCGCTTTTTCCTTGCACTTAGCTGCGTAGTACCATCCGTGTCCGAGTCAAGGGCGGAAGAGGACTGTAATATATCCTTAGGAGTGGACTGGTGTGACTCTTTGTGGGTGTGGGCTGTCTGGTTGAGTGGTTCCGTCAGAAAGTATTTTCTAGTGGTAATCTCATTTTCCTGTTCCTCAATTATGTTACACTGTTTTTTGTTGAGTGATGTTTATGTCTGCTAAGCGAGTCCCGCTTCGTGTTGTTTCTTCCGGGTTTACACTGGTCTTTGTGTCTTGTGACACTTCCGTGTTTTGATTCGGTAATGGTGGAAAGTTGGTATCCAATTCGGTTCTGGGTAATTTATCATGATCTGGTTGTGCTTCCTGTCTTGCATAACGGATCGGCAGTACCGTGGTTTGTTTTCGTGGGCACTCCGCTCGGATGTGATCAGTGGAGTTGCAGACGGCGCACGTTCTGGGCTGCCCGTCATAAATAATCAGAGCCCGGTATCCCGCAACCATTATGTATGACGGGATGTGTCTTTTTATTTCCATTTTTACGATTTTCACCCCGTTAGGCTTTTGATATCTAATATTTCCTCCCCAGCAATCGTCTGATATTGTCAGTATCGTCCCAAAGGGTTTCAGAGCTAAAGTTATTGATTCGTTAGAAATTTCAAAGGGGAGGTTAACTACCCGGACATTGCGTTGTCCCATTCCCGCATCTGATACATGGACGCTACTGATCTGACCGTCGGTATGTTTAAATTTCAATTTTCCTGAAAAGTCCCTTATTAGCTTTTCGCATACTTCTTTATCCTCGAATTTTACGAAAACAGCATTCTGGAAGGAATCTAGTTGTATTCCAAAGACGTCAGTCTCTCTCAAGTGCACCGTTTCAAAAAGCCATTCATGAATTTCAAGAGCTGTAGGTCTGATGAACTTCCTATCAAAACTGAATCTGACAGTGTTCTTTCGGACTGAATCTACAGGAGCCATTATGTGGGTTGCTACTTACTGCCCGGCTGTAAACACGAACCCAGCGTTCGCTGTGGCGGCGAACAGCGTGCGCCGCTTAAATCCACGAGATTCGTGTTGAGGACTTCACCGATGGAGATTCTGGATCTTCAGTGGTTCACACGGTCTTCAAAACACTCTTCAGTAACACTGTAGAGGCTCTTCGCCTTGATAAACTATCACTTAACCTCACAACACTCTGAGGGAAGTTCGGTGCGACCGCTCGCTACGGCTGGCCGCAAGCGACTGAGGATGATACGAACCACCTCTTTTTCGGATGTAGGAATTTCATAGATGATTCACACACGCTCTGAAAATATTTCAGAAATGGAATATAAGCTACTCACTCAATGTAAGTCATCTCCTTGCGCTAGGTAACGTCTCAATATATCAGAGGATGGTGCGCTTCGTTACAAGGAACAACACAGAAATATTACTGGGTGGAACCACGCTACTCGATATTGTAAACAGTTATCATTTACAGAATATTAGGTTTTTACTATTCTATTGTTAAATTTTTAATTGAAATGATTTATTCAAAGTACTAGTTTATATATTTTTACTGTTAAATCTCTGACTTTTTTTTACTATTAATGTTCCAATAACTATGAACTAATAAAGTTACTTATGTATATGCGTATTAGGTAAGCTTTTAGGTCAATGTGCGTTTGTATTTATTTATATAAGGAAGTAACACTAAGTGTAAGGTCAAGGGTCAATAAAATATTTAAAAAAACTTCCGCTACATTAAACAGCAGACTTGGAAGCAATGTGTGCCAGTTACAGATATGTAAGTTCTCATTAGGAAGTACTGTAACTGGTCGGTTAGATCCTGAAACAGTTAGAAGTACATATTGAGGTTTATTTTATACCTTGTTTGTTGCTTTGCGTGCAACTGGAATGATTTTTAACGCACATTTAACCTTCAAATCACAGTTAGACTATAACTGAATCGGTATTTTCTTTGTGTGTGTGTGTTAAAGAGCAACCATGTTGAAAACAAGGCGGTTCAATGGATTCAGTCTGTTCTGCTTGAATCATCAGCCATATTCCGTCTTTGAGAGTTTAAAGCAACAAGATATCCATTTATCCATTACAGACTACTGTTTTGTCAGTTTAGTGTATACAAATAACCACATCTATAAAACATCTATTCTGCAATGCTGGGATAGCATCCACATCAAAATCTACATGTCAGCACTATATAGAATAACTATATAAGAATAACCAAAATAACACATTAACAGATGGAACACTCACTAACCCACCCCGTAGTTACAACATTTAGAATAAAATAATGTAATGAGAAAGGTTTAGTAATATTTTTTAAAGAAGGTAAAAGCATTATCAACTTTATCATTAAAAGGAAGAAAATATCTGTGTCGAAGGATTCTAATAAGTGGGGCTAACAACTGCAGGACGAGATAATTTATTTTGATCTAGTACTACCGCGGTGTGTACGTAGAATGCTGTTCACTTTCTTGTACGAATTATCAGACATGGGTAAAGACCGTAAAGCATATCCCGGGTTCTTTCTTTGAGAATCCTACATTTTATAGTGACATTTGTTGCGAAGAAGCACCAGTAGAAACTGTTTTCAACAGTACATAAGTACCAGTAATGGAATCTGAATATCGGTCTGATGTCGTTAACAAAGATCAGCGATTTTTAACTGCATTTCCTTCCACTAAACGTCCAATCTAATCAAAACTTCGACTTAATTTTTACTGGATACAGCCTACTATGCGAGCTTTTTTTCTGATACGTTTTAAAATAATAATAATAATAAAATGCCAAATGAAGGGAATCTGAATTAATGCTCCTGGAAAGAGTTTCGTTATTGTTTGGTAGAAATTTTCTTGGTTAACCGCGTCTTCAGCAACTGTAGGTCAACTAGAAAATGTTCATGGATTGGGGACTTTTGCAAACTTTTTTATCTTCTAAAAAACTGCCATAATCCTATATGGGAAAGCGAGGAGATCTAAGGTACACTTCTGTTCATTACAGTTCTCTCAAACTTTAAAAGACCTAATGTTTTCAAATAATTTATCACTCCTAAATGAAATAGAAACGGCGTACTTTATCGGGTTTCTTGCTGAGAAATTGGGTTACTCCCGGCAAAGAGATGTAAATGGAAAGTAAGCACGGGTCCGTTGGAGTAGTGGCGTCCTGTTAACGTGTTTATCAGCTGCGCGGGACACCTGCAAACAGGCGTCACTCTACATTAATTACGCACCATGCTGCTCTCACGTGCACATAGCTTGCACATGATACGTATAAGCTACTGATGAACAATGCGAATGAGGTTATATTTTCTACAGTGTTCTGGTGAATTTTACTTTTTACTATAACAGTAGATCTATAGGCAGTATCGAAAACATTAGCTAATACACAGTGTTCCAGGCTCTATGATCACATATTCGTTTCTATATAACTTTTAATCAATCTAAATAGGGAAATTAGTTTACATCTTTTGATAATTCCAGTGTTTAGCTGCCTCAGTTACTGCTTATCTAGTTCGTTGTTTCCCAACAGTAACAGTTTAAAATAATGGCAAGACGAAACAATGCATATGGCTTGGAAATCTATGTGGGGGTATCTGGTTTCATATCTTAGTGAGACAGCACACATTTAGATTTTTTAATATTTTTGCGAAATCGGTTACATTGGTTCATTGAGAGTCGTCATATTCCTCTTTTCTCACTATTTATAAATGTTCTCCACTTATTCAAGTCCTAGGACATTGTTATTATAAACACCACAAGAAAAACATACAGAGTAATTATCACCATGTAAATAGTGATGCCCATAGCTAAAATATTAACTTACCGAATCCAGGTCCAGAAAAAAAGATACCTGTTGATAGGATACTGATAGTGCAAGGACAGGAGTATGTTTCCAGTCTATCAGCGAAACGAACCAACTACTCAATATAAAATGAAGAATGTGTAGGAAAGATGTAACGAATATGTCAAGACATAGTCTCCTCTGCCTTCGATATCTGTCATTATTTCCTTGAATTATATTACTGCATTTCAACTATATTTTCGCAAATATAAAAAGAAACAAACCTGTTTCGAGTAAGTTTAATTGAATCATTTTTTTCTATCTTCCAGACAGTTATATTATGCTTTATAAATCGATTTAATTATTCGATTCCGTTACAACTGAATTTTATCTGGTGTAGTTCTAACAGTTGCGTACTTACGTTATAGATCCAGCAAATGGCTTCCCTGCTGTTGACGTCAAATGTTTTATATTTTTGCTGAAGCGTGTAGCTGTTCCTTCTAAGCGTATACACATTACAGGAATTAATTTCTCTAACCAGCCGATAATCGAAATGTGAGAATGTTCGCGTTAGCGTCAGCTGATACCACCCTGTGCGTGTAATGAAGCCTGTGTTATGGATCCCGGAGACGCGTGTATTCTTCGTCTTCTCCGACCGGCGGTTGAGTGCCTTGGCAGGTGGCGGAGGGGTGGGTGTAGAGACGCCGTCGTTATCTCTCACGCTCCACCAATCAGCGCCGGGCCCGTTAATACGGCAGAGGCGCTTCGCTCGTCTCAGTCTCCCTAACACCCCCGACCCCCAAACCCACCCCCTCTTACAACACCCCCTCCCCTTTTCCCGCCGTTCCACGTGACCCGGTTTCCACACCAACGGTTCGTGGCCATCACGCCTTCCCCTCTTCGCCTCTCCCTTAACCCAGTTGACAGTTTTTAGCGCTTCTCCAGGAGGCTGACAGGCGGGGCTATGCGATAGGACTGTTTCTCCGATGACAGCTGCACCACCTACAACTCCAGCTCTCCACCAGGTCTGATTTTCTCAGTGCTACTTTTATTTCGTCAGAGCCAGAAGTCGGGTTTTTACGTTTGCGTTAGTCCTTACTGATCTACATTTCGTTCGTGTATAAGGCATCTGGACACAAAGAGTGAAATGGATGAAGAGCATTGGAAAAGTGAAAATGAAGTTACAGCATGTAAACGTAATTACCATTAACAGTACATAATACCCCAGTTTTGACAGATCCTTCCACTTGTTTCTCCACTTTGGCTTGGATAGTTTGTCGTCGTGATTACATGTCGCCAGGAATTACCGCCGTCATATACAAGTAGAAGTAAAAATAACACGGTGCACAAGAGTCTGTAGGGTTTTGAAAGCGATAATTGAGTTAGTTGGAACGAAATGTTTATTCATTTAAGCAAGAACAGCTTTCTTGCAGGTGTTCACTGTAAGCTTTTAGATAAAAATCGAGCGGTATGTTCCCATAGATGTAAAGAACTTTGGATCATAAGTATGTAGAATGTTCGCTCAGTGGTTAAGAGCTCACTTTTAAAATCCAGAACCCTAGTCTCAAATCTAAGTAGGCCCAGAAATTTTTAATAGTTGTTGATAGCATAAGGTAGGTACGCCAAATCATTCAATAGTTGGAATAGCACGTTAAGCTATAGTTTCAACTACAACAGAGGCGGAATGCGCGGCTTATGGAAACTCTAATACAACAACTATTTATTTTACCACCAATGATACTTCTTAACATTTACTGAGATGTTTCGACGACAGTATACCTGTCTCTCCTCATCACTGACATCTCTCGACTACGTTTTGACTTTTATGGATGACCTACGTGCTCTATTGGCAATAATTAACACCCTCTCTGTTGATAGTAACTATTGTCCAACGAATTTCACAGTACCTAACACTTTCTCCCCGCAAAAACCCTACAACGTCCAGTTGCTAACACTGTGTGGGATTTAAAATCTTCATGCTGATTATCACAGATTCAATACCCCCACTGAAATAGATTCAAGGTAGCAACCGCACCAAATGTCTAAGAGGACATGTACCAAATTGAACGCAGTAGTCAAGTGACTACGTGGGCAGTATGAGTAAACGTTGCCTATTTTCACAGTGCTATACGTATCAACCTGAAGCTATCTGAGAAGAAGAATTTTCTTCACGACTCATCTTAACCGGGGACATTAGCATCTGACATTTACACAGGCTTTTTCTTAATCTAATCCAATGGTAATATACAGAAATAGAAGAACTATAGTTAAACATGAAATGTGGACTATAAAACGTTCTAGCATATATCACATTCGCAGTGAAAACTTTCAGAGATGGACGGTACAACATTTACCTACGCTTCCGACAGACGATCCATATCCATTTCGAGCATATGATCGTAATGTTACTTTCCTTCTCCTCCACTGTTCCAATCAACTTTTTAACTTAAATACTCTTAATATGCTTCAGTTTCAATGAGTGTTGCTATTATTACCAAGTAATAGCACGTCGAATCACGAATTTTGTTTATTCAAAAAATACGAAAATCTTTACCATTTTCTTTTACTACTGTGTGAAATTAAATGTTCAAATCTTTTACAACTCTTATAATATCCATTCAAACCGGCCAATGCACACAGCCTTACCTCCCTATATGTTCCTTTGCCATCTCTTTTTTTTTCCCGCGTACTCTACTGACTATGTATTTCGATAGCTAGCGAGCGCATTCTCGCCCGACCGAGGAAAATCTCCCCAGTCCCATACGCTGCCAACAACAATGGGTTCCCCGAGAAAATTAACAATTCCTATTTTTTGATACTAAAGGCAATAATCTTGCTAAGTCCAAAATTTAATTTAAATATAACCAAACTGAAATAATACAGATTAAAGTGTAAGAGGAATTGGGATGGGAGGAGGTTGCTGGCATTATGTGGAATATATGTCACAACTCAGACCGAAATTCGAAGCGCAGTCCACACGAGTCCCAAAAAGACACCTTATCATGGAGCCTACAAACGCCCCATATTAGGGAGGCAACCTGACTTTCACGTCACCCGACTTGGGCGGCTGAATAGCAACTTCTTCTAGCCGATAAGCATCACTACAAATCTGGTTGTAGACTATTTTTCCGCAGTTGCTGATCAATTTATTTTTACCAATAGAATGCCTTCTACAAACAACTTTTGTTTCTAGATGGCATTTTATTTCTACTGACAAGCGTCTTTACACTGGTTGGTTTACTATCATTGTGTGTAAGCTGTTGGTGAAAGGAATATCTGGTTGCGGAAAAATCAATGCAACTCTGCCTCTGAAGGATAATCATGCCAGCTCCATCCTTCCGAAATTCCTGAGCAATTGGTTAATTTCTAGATAACAGATATGAAATCACTGCAGCTGAATATCCAACACTAACCATTAGATAAATTACTCTGGGTTTTTTCATCAAATAAGATAGCAGTTTATGTTTTGAAGTTCTTCTAATATATCTGAACTATACACGCGGGGCTGATATATCGGGGGAAAAAAAATTGAGCACTGGAATTTCAATGTAATTCACTGCCATTACGTATCTTAAGATCACTGCATTCAAAGCATTTGGTATTTCTTAGACTTCAGACAGAGGCATAATTTTGCCATCTGTTATCACTCCAGATACGCTTTATATAGAACTTCGTTTATCGATTACACTTTTAAGGTTTGCCATAGAAAATTAACTTTCTTAGTACTAAACTATTTCAAAAGTAAGTTAACAGCTTTGAGCTTGATTAAATACACTTTGAAGTTGCAGCAAACACTTCCAAATAACATCAGGAGAAAATGAATTCTCTGAGTTGCTCGAATTTCTGCTGATCTATCAGCAATTATTACCTCTGTAAGAAGCCTCGAAATCCGTTGATGTGAGCGGAAAACATGATGGGCAGTAAGCGTTATTTCTGGGAAGTTCAGAAATAAAGTGAGGTTTAGTTCCGATAAGAAAAGAATCTAATCTCATTTGCTTTCCCAAGGAAGGGATGTAATAATCAAAACCGAAATAAATAGCGAAATTGAAGCAGACGGAACGTTATTAACAGTACAGTTTTTTTTGTTAGGTTTCTTCAGTAACATGGACGGGATGTCTTTAGCTATCTTCGAGAAGTGATTAACAAGACAGACAGGTGGCGATGAGATTCTTCTCCGTCTAATGGCTAGCTGGCTGGCTGCCAGCCATTCCGTGACGCTACTCGATATACGAGCTTGTGTGCTGCCTGCCGCACGACTATTTCAATAAAGCCCCGCGTGTACAGTTCCGGCGCACGCAACCTGATATGGGGGCGCTCTGGAAAGGTCCACTCCGCCAATCACGCACCGCGGAGGTCTCTGAGGACCACTTGAGGCACAGACGGAATGTCGCACCGCAAGCGTGGCAGATACTACACTGGGTGACGTGCTGGATTACGCGAAAATCTGTCCAGCCACTGATCAGTGAGATTTGCAACCTTCCAAACTGGAATGACTTAACCATCCTGCTCCACATCACCCTATTTTAATTTTTTTTCTTCCAAATAAGAATAGTTCATTTCCATTACAGTTCTCTGGAAATATACCAGGAATCTGCTATCTATCCGATGTATTACAAATACGAATACACTGAACAAAAAAACAAAACAAAAGAACTAAATATTAATTTCCTTTCTGTGGCGTGGTACTTACACAAATAGTATTTTTCTTCATGGTATCACTACACTCCTGGAAACATTTTAATATTAATTCCAGCTATATGACAAATCCTTACGAGGGCCCCTGAAGGATATGGTAGATCTGGGTGTAAGTATATAGTTCAATTGTTTATATAGGTTTTCCCACTGTGACATATTGAATTTCTATTTACAGTCCCCAACGTGTAATGTTAATGATTTTTTTGTAGAAAAATCATCTAACGCAATGCAAAACGTTTGTTTTACGAAACCTGTGCTCCTATGTCTTACAGATCCAAAGGGTAAAGTGAGCTTCTTGGAGCAAATGAAACAGTATAAAAATAAATGTTCACAAATTTATTCACAAAGCAAGTTTATCACAAAAGCTGGTTTTAATTAACCAACCCCTTACTCAGTTCAGCACTTATTGACTCTTCGACGGTAATTATACTTTGCGTGGGAGAAAAACACTTTTTAAACATATATCCCATCATGAAAAATATCGATCTTACTATAGAAAAGAACCCTGAATCTACAGGACCATACTCAAATCAGCTCTGCTCTAAAGCTATGACATCGAACTCCAAGGTATCATGAATACGACAACTGCCCGTAAATTCACCCGGATCATAATAAACGCGTGCTACACAACTAATCACTTACCTACATCACACCACAACTGTTCAACCGATAAAATTAGAAGAGTAAACTATCAGAACCCGGACCCGGGCCACAGATTATTTCGCTTTCATGGTGCTGCATTCTGGCAGCATTTATTTGACCATGTATGTATATAAAAACGATGTGTTTTGGAGTTTGCAGGGTTGGACAAAGACGGGTATCCCGCTAGTTATACTATTAGTGATTTCAGGAAGGGTGAAGGTATTTGCACAGGTGCATTAATTGAACAGCGTTTTTGTATTGTTACAAAAGATGAAAGTAACAATCTGTCCAGTGTAGTATCTTTGGCAAGTACTATTCTGTATCACCGTTTCATTCATTTACTCTGATATCTACACAACATTCTTACTAAATGTCTGAAACTTCCTAGTGATAGACACCCTAAGTAAGACCCCTTGGCGTTCTGTAGGTCGGAACCCCCAAAATTCATATTAATGTTCAGACAATTTGTTAAAGTGACTTGAAATGCTGTTTCAGTTGTCAGAAACAAAAAAAAAACCTTTATAAAAAAGTGGTGATTTTTGTCGTTAGTGGAAGAACTTATTAGCCTGAAAACGTATCACTTTCTTAGACGGTAAATTATCAAACATTATGATTGTCATTTAGCCAAATTGTTTACACGATATGTTCAAATGTTAAAAAAAACTTCATATTTTTTAAATTTTAATTGACTTGTCTAATAATTTTGTGTATATTCTTAACAGGGGTCTGATTTTGGCTACCTTTTTCTCAGAGTCTGTTTTTGTAACTTTTTGCTAAAAATGAGTTGGAAGATATTTACTAACTTCTGTCATGTAGGCTATTTGAAAACATACCACAGATTGTATTCCACTAGAATTTAAGTAACTAATATTAAAGACGAGACTGATAAAACAAAATGGGGGTCCAAATTTGGTTCCTTTCCTCTAACAGAAAACTAAACAGATAAGTTAATCACCCGTACCATGAGATCTACACGAACGTTTCTTTACTGTAGGCATATATCATGAAAAAAGATAGCACAAGTGCATATAGCAATGGAGTCAAGTTAAAGGGAATACAAACTCGCAAAGATCAGTGTCTCATTATCCACTTAACGAGATGTACAAATGGAGAAAAAAACCACCTTACCGTGGGAAGGAGGTGGTACTATGATCAAAGGAAAGAGACTCCAAAATAAGACTATGATTGCGATTAACTATAAAAAAAACTTGTATAACAGTGGAATGATTAATTAAATATTTTATTCGGACAAATGGTGGAAATACACGTCATTCAATGATTATTGAATATTTCGAACTAAGTTTACAATCAGTCGATCAGTTTGCTCGAGCAAGTAGTAGTGCCCCTAAAGCGGACAAGTGGAGGTGTAAGTAGCCAAGCTAAAACTCTATGGCGCCATGTATCGGCTGCCTTGATTAAGATTTATAGTCAGTTTGCCATAATCATCTAGGTGACTGCTGTAGCTTCCCTCTCATACACTAAATTCATATTTCTAAAATAAAAATAACTCTTGTAACACAAAACACACAGACAGGTTAAAACACGCGAGTTTTACAAATCTTACAGCTCAAACATCAGCTAACATAAATAATATATATTTTTGTTAAAAATCGCTAAGAAAGTGTTACACTATACCCATATGAACATTACAAAAAAGTTTGCAAGCGATTAAAAATAAAAAAAACTCTCTGAATTAATATTTAAATAATGTCTGCAATAACATCGTAATAACTGTACGAAATCTATAATCATTAGTGTGTGACATTTAATACATATGTACGGACTGTTTCTATTTTTTTCCTACAGAAGTTGAAGGAAGTGCCATATAAAATTCTGCTCCAAGGTTAAAACTCGAGTAATTCTGTGTTTTATACTGTCACTCGACGATCTGCTTTATGAGGTTGGTGGTATATCATTCCCCTGGGTTAGGAGCTTTTAGAAGGGAATCTGTCTGAACTTTGGTGCAGATGAAACATTCCGACTCAGCGGTTTTAATTAACTTACAAGTTAATAAGTAAAAAAAATAATAAGGAAAAAAAACGAGTGAAGAATTACTTGATACTGACACTGATGACTTAAAAAAACCAGCTAAGCCAGCTAACATTTGGCGAAGAAGGTTCTCTTTGAACGAGATTAAAAAGTTGATGAGGAAAACTTTTATCGATATAGGAACTCAAATTTAAAAACTTTCGCTCGCCTTCCATCTTCAGTGGGAGGTGACTTTCTGTCAGCGGTAATGGTCGACAACACGGACTTTCTCACCAACAGGTTGAAAGGTTTCCGGAGTATTGCCGTCTTCTGCGAGAGGCCTTCTGGTCTTTCGGTGCAACTCACGCCAGTATTTTGGTGCTAAATAAATACAGAAATGTCGTACGCATCTGTTCGGCAAGTACTCACCTTGAATCTTGTTTAGTAATCTTTTAAAGATGAGTAAAGTAGAAATACTTTAGAAAACATAAGTGCCCCTTAGCATCAATTATTAAAGCGTGCTACTGTATCACACATCCGTTAATATTCTGATGCAAGGCTAAATGCTGGGTTGGAACACTTCAGAAAGCCGTCTTGAAAAAGGAAAACTAAGCGCCAGCTGTTATGATAAACGGACTTATTTGCTATCTATTATCAAAAATTAGTAACATATGTGTACATTATGCCAATAATAGTAAAATGATTGGTGGTTATTCCCATAAAGGGTGTTCAGGTTTGAGAGGCATTTATGGCCTCTTTAATACTTTTTAAATGTACCTTCTAATAACCAAACAAAAATTAGTAACAATTAATGATTTTACTGTAGTTCACTGCTTGCTGTTCTTGTTCGATTAAGAGACACATGCCAGTTGGAGTAGCCAAAATATTTTGAGGGTACGAAGCTAAATCCTTTTTCATGTGGGTATAAATATTTTGGTTTCTTCTCGAATAAGAAACGTAAAATTTCCAAAGCATTGAGCTGCTGCAGTTGTAATATTACAGGGTTAGAAAAGGGCTGTTACGCTCTTCTGTTGGGCCAACAGCATTGGTAGCATAGCAAAAAAAAACTCCTTTTGTCTTGGTTGTCAGGGCTGAACCGCGTCAATGAAAACCTAACGTTTCGGCTATCATTTGGGGGCCATCTTCAGAGGACCGTCAAGGCTGGAGTCGCTGTCGTCTGTATATAACTCCCGAAGAGAGCGCTAACCGTTTGGAATACCTGCGCACAGTGGTTCAGGATTGGAATATAGTGGAAATTCGACCTTACGTCATAATACCGATAATATATATAAAAATTTATATATATATTGTTTTAGGTAGTATTTGCTGTGCTGATCAAAAATTGTTATGTTAAATTTTTGATAAAAATGAATCCTTCACACTTAAAATTAATAAATAAAAAAAATGTATTGGTGGAAATCCATTTTTTTCACGCCCCTGTATCAAAGTGTCAAAGTCAAACCTTATGCAGTCATAAGTACCTAACCTACTTAATATTACAATATAAAAGTTTCTTGCGTATCCTTGCAGCTTTGACAACAGGGCGCAAGTGAATTTCGGGGATAAAATATAGTGAAAATTCGAATTAAAGTCATAATATCCATCAAAAAAAAAAAATGCTTTAGATAGAATTTGCTGTGCTGATCAAAAATAATTATGTTCAATTTTTAATAAAAATGAATCCTTCACACATAAAATTAATAAATAAAAAAAATGTATTGGTGGAAATCCATTTTTTTTCACGGCCCTATATCAAAGTTTCAAAGTCAAACCTTATGCAATCATAAGTACCTATCCTACTTAATATTACAACATAAAAATTTCTTGCGTATTCTTGCCGTTTTGACTACAGGGCGCGAGTGAATTTCATGGTTAAAATATAGTACACAATCGAACAAAAGTCATAATATGGATCAAAAAAAAAAAAAATTAACATAAGCACAGCAAATGATACCTAAAGCAATTTCTATGGATCGATATTATGACTTTAGTTCGAATTTTCGCTATACTTTATCCCCGAAATTCACTTGCTCCCTGTTGTCAAAGCGCAAGGATACCCAAGAAACTTTTATGTTGTAATATTAAGTAGGATAGGTAGGTTACGATTGCATAAGGTTTGACTTTGACACTTTGATATAGGGCCGTGAAAAAAAAAATGAAACAGATTTCCACCCATACATTTTTTTATTTTAATTGTGATGGACTCATTTTTATCAAAAAATGAGCATAACAATTTTTGATCAGCACAGCAAATGCTATCTAAAGCAATTTTTGTTGGATCGATTTTATGACGTAAGTTCGAATGTCCACTGTATTCCAATTCTGAACCACTGTGTGGCGTCAGCGTGGCCGGTCCGATGGGGGGCTTGCGTTCCGCGCTTTCCTAATCAAGCATGACCATATTTGGTAAAGTTGTAGCCCGCCGTCCGCGTTCATATTACCTGGTCTCTTTTTAAGTGTCACTAAATAAAATTGTGTGCCCACTGTCCGCCGAATGTTGTCGGAACGAGTTGCACAACAAATCGAGAATTAACCTGTGTTGGCCGACACACGTCTTGATTGAATGCATTGCCATGGTTTTCTAGCTTTGTTACTTTTGTTTTAATACGTATGTGTGTGACTATTTTACCTGGCTGATGAAGTTCAATTCATACAATTTTTTTTCAATTCCTCCAGAATGAGATATACGTAGCCTAATACTGGAGGTAGGATCGCCAGTTCCTTTCCACCTCACCCAATTCAGACCGGAAATCATTGAGCAAAGGGGACCTATAGTTTAAATTTGAATCATAATCATGGAATCTTTCTGGCGAACTTTACACAGCAAGCTGTGCTGGAGGAGAAGGTCGGGTTACGCGCCTACGAAAAATCGCTGCCAATGCAGGGATTCGAAACGAGGACCTTACGATCTCCAGTCAGAGGCCTTAACCACTGAGCCGCTGTTACTTAGTTTCTAGCATAATAAATTCGTCTAGACAATGATTGTTTCACGCGTGGAAAGCACGTTATGAGTAACAAGGAGTGACGTCACTCCAAACGGTTAGAGCGCTTTCCGGGAGCTTTATATAGGCGACAGCGATCCCAGCCTTGACAGTCTTCTGAAGAAGGCCGCAAAATGATGGCCGAAACGTTAGGTTTTGATAAATTGACGCGGTTTAACCCGGACGACCAAGATAACATCAAGGAGAAGTGGAAGGATCATGCCACCATTTTGTTACTGAAGTTGTTCGGTTAGTATCGACATAAAAAAAAAATGCAAATGTTCAGATAATCTGCATGGGATACAGATTTTGTGTTCACTCCTCGCCGGCTCCCTGGAAGTACTTGTGGTGACGCGCCTGCAGCAGGGCTGTCGTCGCCTCCGAGCGCAGCGAAACATCATTTCCCGCGGCACTTCTTTACGACCCGCCGCGGTGGAGTGACGAGCCGGGCGGCAGATGAAGATAAACGCTGCCGCCGCTAATGGGGCTCTGCGGCGACAGGGCGCGGCGGTGCAGTCGGGCGATTAGCAGGACCTGACGCGAGGGGCACGTGCCGTGACGTCATAAACGGAGAGCTCCACAGCGGTTACCGGCGGAGGCAACGATCACGTGTGAGGCTCACAGTTCAGAAGTCGCAGACCAACCATACGTTCTAAATTATTTACTCTGACGCGAAGTTTCTTTGGAAGCAATTTGTTAGCGTTACGAGTCACGCCTTACTCGTTATGTACGTATGCGGCACAACGTTATGCTCATGCGCACTTAATGATACTTTAATGCAAGCAGCTATCATACTAGATAACTACATACGCTTTCGCGGCAAACACAGCTGCGATGTTGTCCGCTGTCATTTAATCTAATGTTGAACACTGAGATTTCGATACATCGTTTTCAGTTAGTTCGATTTACGTTTTCTAAGCACGTATGTGTAAGTGTAAATATTTTGTTTAATAGTGTTTTTTTGTGTATTTATAATCGTTCGGTGTAGATAGATTCATTATATTCTCTAATCTGTGTTACAGTAAGAAAAGACACATGGAAAAAGCGTTTACGCGATACAGTGAATATATTAATGCGTATGTGATAACAATCATTCATTTGCATGCAGAAGTATTAGAATGTGTCCTTTATAGCAGAGGGAGGGTTATTTTATCTTATAAAAAATAGTTGTGAACCAGAAATCTACCTGTAAAATATACTCTTGGAGAATCAAATACAGTTAAAGTCAAATATATACGCATGTTTATGAAATAGGAAACACAGCTAGCTGTGCGGCTTACCTAAAATTAAAAAAAAAAACCTTTTGTGCTCTGACATCATAAAAAAATTGAGATTTTAGTTACCAGCAGTTTACAGTTTTAATCTTAGTATTCCAGTGCAGAAGTATGGCCAAATATAATAGTTTGCAATTTCATTAATTTTTGATTCATTATATTGCGATAAGCAGCTATGAAATGTAGTATTTTGGAATTTCATACTGTTCCTGTTATTAAATGGTTCATGCTTTCAACATGTCCTCAGCTTTACTTATGTTATGTCGATTGTCTCTTGCCTTAACTGTACTGGGTTCTTAAGGCAAAAATAGATTTGATAATAAAACTGATCGTGTGCCACTTGTTAAACGTTCATTGAAATTATTTCTCATAGCAAACTTCCTACGATCCAAGGGAAAATTGAAAAAGAAAAGATAAAAAAAACTAACCACTAACAGTATCATTTCATCTCACGTCTTAGCAGCATTTCTTCTCACATGGAAATTTCGCGGTGTCGGTGATGAGTTATGGCTACTTTGTTTAGCAAGAAGAGAAAACAATGACATCTACGGCGGACAATCAAACAAAGCCTGGAGGCTAGTGAGTGGAAAAGAAGAACTTCATAACACGTCGTCCCAATGCATAGTGAGAATTCTTTGTGTTTATGGAAAACCCGCCTTCCTCTGCATCAACGAGTAGTTGAACCATCTTCCGTAAGGATCTTCAGTACGGATCTTCTCTCAGTGAATCCGGACTTGTTTAATCATGGGAAATCAACTGCACAGTTAATGTTCAATTGAGCTCTTTTAATACCCAATGGTGGTTTCCAGTAGGTCGTTATGTACAAAATTAATTATTAATTAATTGGCGAGGAATGATGGTTTGGGTTATCCGCAATATTCCAACAACTCGATTCAGTCCTATTCTGTCAATTAGTACCAATAACGGGCTGTACGGTGACATAAACGGGTTTTGCGCTAACATGAAACCTCCGTACCATGAGCACCGCTGGTATGATTTGTTGAGTTCCATAGCAGCTTCATATGGTGTTTAATTAAGCAAGTTGAGAGTGAAGATGGTTGACTCTTAATTCCGGAGGCGACGCTTTTGCGAGTATGAGCCAGAATTTCCATTAACAATTCTTCTTGATTATATTTCATTCCATTCGTTATCACTTAATATTCAATTGAACTTTCATATTAGTTGTGAGAGTGTTTTATTCACAACTAAGCAAAAAGTCTAGATCTGTCACATATATAGTCAAAGTGTTTTTCAGAATAACTGGGACAACGAACAGAGTTGTTGCTTTGTTTTGTAACATGCCCATATTTTCAGTTAAGCTCTCCGTCACGTTATGATCATTTAAGCAGGCAATGTGATGGTAACGTGCTGTATTACAAGTTGACCAGCAATCATCAAGTGTACTAGTTAATATAATATGACAAAATGTTTTGTAGAGTTTCTATCATATTCACGCATCAGGCTATGCAGGTATACTCATTTCCACCTAGACTTCATTTTTTTAATTTATAATGTCAGATGCGTGAACTTATAAATTTCTAACAAACTCCAGCAGTAGTAACATGATATTTAACATCGTTTTCAAGATCCGCAATTGGCATCGTGGCATTAATGTACCAGGGAAGAAATGAAGAAGACGTCAGTGCCTTACTTTCCGCGTTAAGAGTTAATTAACTGAATTTATAAAGACACAGTATACAAGATTCTTTGTCACTAAAAATATTGGTTCTTAGATCTGTGACTGGAAACGTTTACCTGCTTGTAACCAGTGGAAGATATGTAGCAGCTGATAAAGACAGCAGAGCTATTTGTCGAAACGTTGTTTTTTGACGTCTCCCTCCAGCTAGACACCAGTGAAGTTACATTGAATCCTCAGATATATCTTATTTATAATTGAATGTTGTTATTAATATATAGTTTAAAGAACCATCATATACTATGAGATTGCAAAGTACACGTGCCTATAGTTTAATCGATTTTCAGGATAGCAAATAAAAATTAATCGCAGCACGAATTAATGACGAAAACACTGATTCACACGGCAAGTATTAAGATTTTGTATACGGTAATAATAACGCCAATGCAATTCATCTTCCTTTAACTGCCGAAAGAAATTCCATTCATTTCTGTGAGTTTTGAGTTTAATTCGTAGATTATTTTATGCACTTTTTTCAGCTAAAATATTTCTGGAAATGAGAAACATAGGCCACAATGTCAACTTATTAATGTGACCATGAAAGAAACAGTGGGGCGATAGATGATGCCGAGGACTGGGCTAAAGAAATAGATGTAAAGAGCGAAAATAAAATCGCTAATAATGATTCAGTATTGAAAGCACAACACATAAGGAAAAATTAGTAAAAGTAAATTGAGTTGGAATTACACTCGCTAAATTTATTTTTTGGACAAGACAACACTCCGCAAGATGTATTGACTTGCAATGTTATTCGTAGCTGCACTTCAACAAAGTTGTGGACTGACCACACCCTGCAGAGCTTTTTCTCGTCTTCCTACAACAATGCGCCCAGTTCATAGCAAGGGGAACAAAATCCTTCAGCAGCCCACCCGGGCGAAAATCCCACTTATAAAACTTTCATTCCACATCCCGTCAGCGCTGCGATCGAAGCCACGATATCGTCTGGAGGATATCTAGTAAAACAGGGTGCTACCGCGGAAGATATTTCTAATAGCAAGACCGCATTTATGACCACGCCGGGGGCAAGCCCCGGGGAATAGCCTCTCCCCTCCCCCCTATCCGCAGCCGTTCTATCGAGATTTATCGGCGCCGGCCCCTTCTCGTCCCGCTCCGACCTGTAATACAGTTTTATACCGATACCGATCTGTGTGGAAATTGGACGGCCAGATTCGAGCTCGTAAACATTCATTAGACGGTGTGGGTGGGTGGGGACGCTCCAGGTAATACGTGAACACCTGCGGCAGTGGGGTGGGCTGGACTCCTCAGCGTTATAGTCTCCATTCACGCGTCCCGGTCGGAGGAGGTGAGGGGGGCTCGTAAACAAGGCACACCGACAAATGAGTCCGGAGCAGGGATAGGCTTCCACACAGCTCCGAAAAAATAAGGCTTCAACCTTCGTTTCAGGAACTTCCATGATCAGTGGATTTTACACTCGGCGTCAGGAACGGCTCCACTGCATACATTTGACTGTGTAACACCTCGGGAAGTGAAGCCAGCAGGACACACAATATCAGTTGAATTGTAAAGCAGCGATTCTCAACCTTTTTCAACCATAGCACCTGCAAATTGACAAAAAATGATGCCGCGTACCACTCAATTATGTGGGCCTAATTTTTTAGCTACCTGTATCTTATTAACGAGCGTTCTGGTAGCTCAGTGCATAAGCGCTTGCTTTCAAAATATTCGCTGCTCCTGCCCCGGTCATGAATCCCGGCAGGCGCAGGAATTTTGAGAGTTGTGTTTAATCATATGAACTATGCCAGGACGCTCCGTGGTTCGGATTCCACGTTAAACTGTAGGTCCCAGAGGAAAGGAACTGGCCGTCCTACCTCTGACACAAGTACGCCTCCTTCGGGAGGATCCAACCAACCTTCGGGTTGTGGACTAAGTTAAGTTTTTATCTTATTAACATCTGGGACATATTTAATTTAATTGTAACGGAGCACAGGCTCCGGTGGCAATTTCCCTACACACCCATCTTCCCCCTATCCTGCACCTACCTACATTTGCCCTCTACAAATTTTATCTTTTAATTCTTTCAAAGTTTTCGGTAAATTATTCACCATTTCTCTTGGTAACTCATTCCAATCTCTGACACCCGTACCTAAAAAAGAGAATCTTCCTACACCCTTGTGCCTGAAATCGAGTGCCAGCTTGTGGTCATGGTCATCTTTTCCCTTCCACTACTTTTCATACCTATTGCAATATCTTTCCATGCCTCATCGCCAGTATATGCCCTGTACACTCCCATGACCCTCCTCATTCTCCTCCTGCCTTGCAATGAATCCCTTTCCAGCTCCTTTATCATATCTGTCACTGATTGCATTCTGCGATAATTTCCAGCCCTTTTTTGCACTCTCTCCAACTCCTGTATTTGATACGTAAAATGAGGGTCCCATACTACATTACCATATTCGAGCAATGGTCTGACCAAAGTTTTGTAACCCAATTCCTTGACTTCTCTCGTACATTCCCTCATCACTCTCTCCAACAAGTGCAGAACTTTGAAACCTTTTCCTACCACCTGTCCTATGTGTCCTGCCCAGTAAAGTTTGTTATCAAAAGTAATTCCAAGATATTTACATTTATTGTAGTGTACGATTATAACATGATAAATCTAAGCTCATGTTTTGAATTCCCAAGGAAACACAGTTATGGGAATAGACGTCAACTATTAAATGTTTATTACATAATGACCAGAATCCTAATATTTATTAATCAAATGAATAATAATGTTAATGTAGGCTGGATGATACACTATATCACCACCGTACATGAACAAAATAAACGAATCGAGACCGCACAAATTTTATTGTTGTTTACTTCACCACTCTTATGTTACTAACCCTACCTTGTTCCCCGTTCCTTTACGCCAAGTAAAAGACCTTCATAAATTGGACATTAACATAATCCTTAAACGAAAGGCGCTTTCTTTGATGCCGACGGGAAACGTATTTAGTGAATAGGCTATTACAGGAACAATGCTGTCCTATCCTCGTATTCTAGAAATGTCATATTATTGCTTGGCCATTAAACTATTCATTTTTTTTAAATAGATGAGCTTATATCTTTTAGTGTTATAAAGTACGAGTATCATATCTAATTTTTTTATATATTGCCTGCGGACCATCTAAACCATCTTTGTAGACCACAGGATGGGAAACACTATTGTATAGGATTTGTAAATGAATGTGGGACAATACCTTTGTTAGTATCAAACTAGGCGCTTTTAGGACCTGAAGTCGACGAGCTTTACTTTTAAGAATAGACCCGTTGTGTCTTGGGCTGTAAAGCAAGCCGAGGACGTGATAATTTGAGCTATACGCTTATTTTCGATTGAAATATAAGTTTTGGTATAGAAGGGAAAAATATGGAATGTGATTGGCACGACTGGCATTTGTCATCATTATCCACAATCATTCACGACCATCGTAATCTTAGACAGTTTTTTGAGGAGCAATGTGTGTCTCTGCTTTGAACATAGGCATCTCAAACTGTTCCTATCCATCTATCAACTCTCGAATGAATAGCAACTTACCAACTTAAACTCTTTTCAGCCATCTAACTCTGTTTGTCATTTGGACTACATATCTGTTAGGTTATTAGAAAACATTTTGCTTGGAATCATTTCCACTTTTCACTTGTTAGAATCATTTGAGTGGTGTAGGTTCCTCCGCTGCCTTGTTCCTGGGTCTCTTTATTCGTCTATTCTTGTTAATCCCTACCTGCTTCCCAGAAACCTTATTTCCCCTTTCTGACTCCCACTTTTCTATATTTCACCCATGTTTCTAAACCATACAGTTAGATTTGGACAAAAAGTTCCAAAAAATAATTTCTTTAAATTTTTGTGAACCCTGATCCATGGCATGTTCTGTGTTCCATTCAAAACTTTTCTCTTATTTTAGTCCTGTGCTTTCTGCTTTTTTGAATCGTTCTTCCTAAGGAACTGAAACTCTCTAGTTTCTTGTACTGCTTACCTCTTACTGTTAAGTGTCAGTTTTTTTTTAATGCATTTAACTTTTTTTAATATGCTATCACCTTCTGCCAGTCATCCAGCTACTCCTGCACGTGTTTCTCCGCCTCTGCCTTATGTCAGTGAATCCTTCAGACACAAATATGAAAGCCATATCGCATTTCTTTAATCGTTCGGTAAAAAGTCTTTATGACTCGTCGAGGTCATGGTCATTAGATACGGGAAGGACTGCGGATAAGGAACGGCTTTGAACTCGGCCATGGGTTTTTGAAGCAACTATCCCGGCATTCGCCTAGAGTGATTTCGGGAAACCATGAAGAAATGAAATCTGGATAGCCGGAGGAGGATATAAACTTACATCCTCCCTAATGTTAAGCCAAAGCGTTAATGTTGATCCACCACGATCGATAAGAGCAAAAAAATGCGAATCAACACTTTGCCAAAACCAACCACGCTCTAGGCCGAACTCGAAATGGTGTCTTTCTCAACAAGATTGTAGCATGATAACAACTACCCTGTTACCTGCAGAGGCAGACTTTAAAATAGTTGATGAAAAGTAGCTCTCTTCCAAAGCGAAAATGAGATCAGTAGTTTCGAGGCACTACAAAATTATTGTCAACCATGAATTTCCCTTGTAATTTTAATCTTGTTTGTAGACAGTGAGTGATGTGTTTCTCGGAATGTAAA
The DNA here is from genome assembly GCA_031002005.1 of Vandiemenella viatica. Lineage (NCBI taxonomy): Eukaryota > Metazoa > Arthropoda > Insecta > Orthoptera > Morabidae > Vandiemenella > Vandiemenella viatica. Next base: position 197,488,217 of record CM061920.1, read on the forward strand.
GAAGATTCTGACTACATGATACATGTGTTGTCTAAGATTTAGGAATAACATGCATTATGGTTGTGGTATTGGCATTTACAGGACAACCTTGAAGAGGTTCTCGTGGGGAACCTCGGAAAAGATATTGGTAATCAAACTCTTTCAGATCTTTAACCATCAATATTTACTTGCTTGGACCGAGCATGGTGGTGTAACGGATAGCGTTCTGGCCTCGCATTCGGGAGGATGGAGGTTCGAATCCCCGTCCGGGCTTCCAGATTTGGGTTTTCCATGGTTTCCCAAATCACTCCAGGCAAATGCCAGGATGCTTCCTTAAAAAGGCCATGGCCGAATTCCTTCCCCCCATCCTTTCCCGTCTCTAAAGACCTCGCTGTTGAGAGACGTAAAGCAGTTAAAAAAAATATTTACTTGCGACAGCAGTCTGCCCTTGAGTAGTATTATGAACACCTCACGTAAAACATATTTATAAGATCATATGAAAAAAATTAACCATCAATTGAAATTCACTTTTTGGATAAATGTTGTTAGTTACAAGAAACAACATTGTAAGAAACATGAGATGTTTCATATTTGCTATTCCATGATCAAAGTCTTTCAGAAGAGTTAAGATTCATTTCTAAGGCCCCTTCGGCTTATAACTTCAGGCACTGCGTTCAAGAAAATGGTCTGTGAAGTTGTAGATCTTATCGCTAATAACAAAAGGACGTTTCTTTCTCAAAACGTGAGCATTTATTTACAGCCATAGTCGTTTGTATTTTGTGCCACTAGCTAATTAAACTGCTATTTTGGGATGTATATTATAGATTATCTGAAATACCTTTTTTGGTGTTGCTTAACTGTAAATAAGAGTTATTTAAAATATTCAAGAGCTGAGTGGGAATTGAAAATATTGCGGTTTGTAATGTCCTAAACGTTTAGGTAGCAAACATCAACAACTTTTCATCCCGTCACATTCAGCTTTGACAAATACACCAAGAAACCTTATTAAGTTTCCTTAATAAATTAACACGATTGTAAACTGTCAGAAAAAACACATACTCTCTGAAGTATCATGGCAGCTACGAAATTAAACATGCTTGTAATTTGATTGCATCTACCTGTTTCACAATGTGGAAGGCATCCGTCTGAAAAATTCTGTATCTGACAAAAAATGCCAGAAGAGACAGAAACAAAAGATGAGCATTGTATATTTTTTTACTGCTGGGCTTCAGTGCATGAAGTGGATGTTGTTGTTCACTTTGTGTTAACAGGAAGTGATGCGTCAGAAATATGATTATTCTGTCGTATAAACAGATTTTTATGGAATTAGCGAAGTGTATTATTTTACTAAATTACGCGCCCATTAAATTGTCATGGTAAGCATCAGATCTGGATGTTTTGCAGGGAGAGTAATAAAGTTATCATAAGCAAACAGTGAAAATATAAAATACGATTGGATGATTCATCACACGTAAAAAATAATAACGTAACTTCGGAACAATTTAAGTGAACAAGCAATAGAGTATTTCAGGTATTTATATTCATTCTTCAGTAATAAATTGAAGATGATACGTACTTTGGAAAGAAATATTTTTTTTTTTGGTTCTACCTCTATGAAACTTAACTGCATATATCTTCTTGCTGAAACCAGTTAAATGTGTAAGTACATCCACTACTACATTCATCTCATTGAATAAAGTGAATTAAAGAATACATAATACAAAAAAAGCAGTTTGAAATAATGTTCCGTCAGATGTACTGCTTGTTGCCACTGTTAGTCTTTATATATATAAAAATCTCGCGTCACGATGTTTGTCCGAGATGAACTACGAAACTACTTAACTGATTTTGTTGAAGTCTGGCTTACTGTGTGTAATTTGGTCCAACTTAAAAGATAGGATAGTTTTTATCTCGATTATTAACCTTAATATTTATTATTTCGAATTAAATGTTCGTTCAATGTTTGTCATAGGACAGTGGTTTGTAATTATTTGTAAGGACCATTAGTTTGAGCGTTATGGTGGCAAAGTGGTTAAAGCGCCTGACTGGAAGTCCAAAGGTCCCTAGTTCGAATCCCTGTGCCGGCGGGGATTTTTATACGCACTTAACTCGGCCTTCACCTCCGGCGCAGCGGTGGAATGTGCAGCAAATAGAAACCCTATAACCAGGTCATTATGACCGCACGAAATTATTATTATAGTTCCATAGGTATCTAACAGATGGCGATGTATTAATTTATCGACACAACATTTGGTTATTTAGGTTGGATAACTATCCAGTAGATGGCGTTGTGTTTCGATTTATTTATGTTACAGTCTACTCCACGTCATATGTGTTTATGTTTGACATAACCCAGTTTCGTGAATTTTTCGTGTAGTATCATTAGAATAATAGTGCTGTGTATTGTGTTGTGACAAAGTAATTACACACATGAATATAACATTGAAGAAAACGTTACGATAAATTAAAAAACGTGTAAGTATTTGTTGCTTGCTTCTCATTTTTCTTCTTCTTTTCGTTATGGCCAGCTAGGGACCACGTGTCAATTCTTTCCCTGTTGTTTCTTTTCTTTCTTCTTCTCCAGTATTCCTTCATTATTGCACTGTGTTTTATCTTTCTCTGTTCAGACCATTTTGCACCCGTTTTTTTCTCCTCTCTACCTTTGAATCCTGCCATATTCGAAATCTGCTTTCGAAAATATTTTCTTTCATACTGTTCACTGCTATTATTTCGTTTCAAATCTTTCTTAACCACTTGAATCCAAGAAAGTATTTTATACTTTTTTTGTTAGCCTGGTGTTCATGCGATAGATATGTCAGAAAAAAAATCATTCTCCCTTTTTCTGACTGATTTCTGTTATTTTTTGAATGTTATTATTTATTTCCTCATTAGTTCTTATCTTCCATTGTACTGTATTTTTCAAATGAACCCAAAATTTTCCTTATAATTCTCCATTCCAATACTCCAAGCTTATCCAATTTCTAATTTAATAGCGAGCGGTTTGGTGGCTTCGTGGTTAAGGCGTCTGACTGGAGATCGAAAGGTCCCCGGTTCGAATCCCTGTCTCGGAGGGGATTTTTATAGGCATTTAACCCGATTTTCCCCTCTGGCACAGCTTGCTGTGTAATGTGAAGTACGTCCAAGATTCATCTCTCTACTTTTGCCGATGAGATTAACGCATGTTTAAAATCAATCGTTTTTATGGCGGAATATCGAAACACTTCGTTTGACCATGAACATGCGAGTATAATTGCAAAATAATCCATCGGCACAAGTATTTTGTAAGCAATTTATGGATATTGGAAACGGTGAAATAGAACTACATCGAAATACACAATACATCAAATTTCCAGACAAATTACTGCACTGTTGTTCACTTCAAAAAATGAAATAATTGAGAGTGTGTTTCCGGATATATCAAATAATTACTCAGATCATAATTGGCTCAGTAATCGTGCTACTTTGGCAGCAAAAAAAGGTTGATGTTAACGAAATTAACTTCCAGATACAACAGTTGTTGCCAGGTGATCTGATGTCTTTTAAATCAATAGACACTATTGTAGATGACAATGAAGCGGTAAATTTTCCAACTAAGTATTTAAATTCTTTGGATATACCAGGAATGCCACCACAGAATCTTCCGTTAAAGATTGGTTCATAGATTATTCTACTTCGGAATTTGAATCCAGCTAGATTATTCAGCGGTACACGTTTGGTCATCAAAATGATCACCGGAAATGTTCTTGAAGCAACTATTTTGACTGGAAAGTTCAATGAAGAAATCGTCCTGTTGCCACGTATTCCAATGATACCGTCAGAATCTCCAATACCATTTAAAAGGCTTCATTTTCCGATTCGTTTGGCTTTTGCTATGGCCATAAATAAGTCTCAAGGCCAAACAATGTCCGTTTGCTGCTTGGACTTAGAAAATACGTGTTTCTCCCATGGTCATCTATATGCCGCCTGCTCACGTGTGGGGAAACCATCAAATCTATTTGTATTAGCAAAGGACAGGCTAACCAAAAATATTGTACACCAATTAGCCCTTTGATAAATTAAAATTATAAATTGTAATAATTAAAAATAATGAAAATAATTGTTAAAAATGTTTTAAAAACCTTCATCCACCTCATTTATAAAAGTGAAATTTCAATTTATAAATAAAAAAATTATATTTATTTATTTTTATAAATATCAATTTTTTATATTTTCAATTAAGTAATTTGTAATAAAATGTAATTAAATTTTTTTATGTTCGTTTGTCCTTAATTTCAACTATCCGAAACTCTTTACAAATTACTTTTGAATTTTCAAATCGACTAAAACGTTTTTGTCTTTATTAGTGAATATTAATTTGATTACATTAGGTAGTTTAGAATAACATTGATCCAAAGTACTATAACTACTGAGTCACAGCAACGCGTGACCGGGTCAGCTAGTAAATATAAAAATCTAATTTTCAAGTCATGCTGCGAAAAATAAATACCTGAACGCTATTAGCCCACTACCACAATGCTAGTACTATTCAAACGGACGACTTGATTTACAGTTACAAGCATTTGATTTCTTTTTAATAAAACACTGTTACTATCTGGTTGATCTGATATTTTAGCTGCATTGTAACATCGCAGTCTAGACATGGGGTAACTATTCACCTAGAAACTTATCAGAGTCTTAAAGAGCTGATCAGAAAAAAAAAAATTAAGACGCTGTTCAGTTGATTCTGTTTGGACTTGTGGCATAATCAGTACGATAAAAGATTTAACAAAGGATTCAGGTAAAGAAACCAGTTAATACATCATGTCTAAATAATCCTCGATTGAATACGCAATGTGTATGAAATGGAGACGATGGAACAGTACATGCTGGTATTGCTGTTATAGCGAGTGGTAGTTGAAACAAAATATGGACAGTGAGAATATCGATAAAGTGTGTCCATAGACAAACTTATAAGATTGCGCATATTTACTATTGCATTGTATTACAATCCATGGATTCTGGGAATATATGTATGTGCTACATCCATGGCTCATGCGACCATGTTGTGTGTACTAGTATTTAATAGCGGCTGGTAGTTGTGATTTAATCGCATTTGGCTATTTAACCATACAACCTGTTCCAGTATTGTGGTTTTTGTAACGTGTACGTCAGTAAATTTCAACTGTAGATTCAGGTAAGTACAGAAAACACAGCTCGGTGACAACAACTGATTAAAACCACCCATGCCGAAAGTCAGACCAGAACCCTTTCAATGCAAGATAAGAATAGTAACTCCTACACTGCCAGTTGTGGCAACAATTGGTAGTTGACGATGATCTACATACCGCACGCATAGACAATTCAATCAGATTTTATGTATCAACACCAATAACGAGGTTTAGTTTCATCATCATTTATACACTGCATTCTGCACCGGTGACCAAAGCGACTGGGTTATAAATATTTACCGTGACAGCAGATTGTGATTGATGTAAATGGATGGGCTATGAAGATGTCTAGTGAAAGGTTGTTGACTTTGGTTATCACCAGGATTTGTCACGGAAAGTCGTGTGGATATCCTATGCTACATCGATACCACTTTACTGGGGTGTAAAGTAGACTAGCCTCCTCGTGGTACACCCTGGGCAACGTGCTTGCACGGCTAAATAGTCTACACAGTTGGCCTGCCAGACAATCCTACAGGATCTCCTGGCAACCAGAGCACAGTAATCGTCATGTCACCTAACGGTTCTTATCAGAACCAAAAGGCAAGAACCCTTGGACCTTCACTAAGGGTTTGCCAACTTAACATGGAAGGAATAAGCCGATCTAAAAGCGATTGCCTTTCAAAGTTATTACTTGACCACAACGTCGATATAGCCTGCGTTCAAGAAACCCACACCAAGGATGATTTGCAGCTGAGTCTGAGAGGGAAAGTACAAGGCTACAAAATTTTAGGTGCCACTCATCATCAAAATTACGGGTGCGCAACATATGTGCGAAATACTGTTACCAATGCCTACCTCGTCTCAGCATGCAGCGAAAATAACATCCACATTATTACCACGGTGGTGAACAACATTAAAATTATTAATGTGTATAAACCCCCTTCCGTTTCATGGCCGAGTGAAGTTCTACCAAAGTCTCGACATCCCGTTATGTATATTGGCGATTTTAACAGCCACCATACAGATTGGAAGTACACAGAAAACAACCAAGATGGAATCAGGCTAGAGGAATGGGCGGCAGCAAATAACATGAACTTAGTTTTTAACCCGAAAGACGCAGGTACTTTTAACTCGGGAAGATGGAACACCGAAACCAACCCAGATCTATGTGACGATCAAAGCCACCCTTTACCAACTACAAGACGAGTCCTACAAGCCTTTCCACATAGTCAACTCCGACCAGTCCTGCTAGAAGTTGGTCTAACAATTCCCATAATTAGATCCTCTCCTTTACCTAGATGGAACTTCGGGAAAGCAAAGTGGGAAGAATTTGCCAATAACCTGGATAAAAACCTAAGATGGATACCTCCATTAGTAAAAAATTATAATAGATTTGCCAGAGTAACCATAGCGACAGCTAAAAAGTCTAATCCAGAGGCTTTAGAAAAGAATATATCCCGTGTTGGAACGAAACATGCGAAATGCTCTATGATGTTTTCCAACAGAACGGACGTACAGAAGCAGCCGACGAACTGCTGCAGAGCCTGGACAATGCCCGAAAACGAAAATGGAATGATACGGTGCAAACCTTAAATTTCAAGAAGTCCAGCTGGAAAGCATGGAGCCTCCTTAAAAAGCTAGGTGGAACCCCACATAACACTCAATCAAAGCATCAGGTCACTTCAGATCAAATAGCAAGTCGACTTGCCAACATGTCTAGAGTGAGCGCCGATAAAGATCATACTCGGAAAGTGAAAAAACTATTGTTCCATCTAAAACGATTGTACTCTGCCCCTACAAACCTCTCATCCCCTGTCACCGATATAGAGGTAGCAAGGGCCATCAAACAAATGAAGAATGGGAAGGCTCCAGGTTTTGACGAAGTTCACCCAGAGTTCCTTACACACTGTGGAAAACATACCAAAAAATGGTTGGCCCGCTTCTTTACTAACATACTACAGACAAATGTTATTCCTGCAGAATTTAAACGGGCAAAGATCATAGCCATTCTGAAGCCTGGAAAAAGCCCTGAAGTTCCAGAGAATTTTAGACCTATTTCACTGCTAAGTACTACTTACAAGTTATTTGAAAGGATCACCTACAATAGAATCAGTCCAATTATTTTTGCAAACCTCCCAGTTGAACAGGCAGGTTTTAGACCTGCAAGAAACTGCGAGGATCAGGTCCTGGCATTGGCAACTCACATAGAAGCAGGATTCGAGAGACGATTGAAGACTGGTGCTGTATTTGTTGACCTTACCGCAGCCTATGATACAGTGTGGCGAGAGGGCCTGGTATATAAACTGCTGAACATTTTGAAGTGTAAAAAAATCACTTGTCTGATCAATACCATGCTAGCTAACCGAACATTCCAGGTTGTTTCAGACAATAAGATAAGCAAAGTAAGAAGAGTGAATAATGGTCTGCCTCAAGGCTCAGTTCTTGCCCCACTTCTTTTTAATGTTTATATTTCTAACATTCCTCAAACAGAATCCAGACAGTTCTCTTATGCTGACGATCTGGCAGTAGTACAACAATCTGATAACGTTCAGCAAATTGAAAATAGTTTAACAGCAGACCTCAAAACCCTGAGCAACTATTTTCGGAAATGGCGTCTCGTACCCAGTTCCAGCAAGACGGAAACTAGTGTCTTCCATCTTAACAATCGGGTGGCGAATCTCTCACTTGACGTTCTTCTTGATGGCATTCCCATTCGACACAACCCCTTCCCCAAGTATTTGGGAGTCGTAATGGATCGCACCTTGTCGTACAATAAACATCTAAACAACCTTGCAGCAAAACTAAGAACCAGGAATAATATTCTGCAGAAGTTAACTGGCACCTCCTGGGGAGCATCCGCCTCTACACTCCGCACATCAGCACTGAGCCTTGTATATTCTGCAGCTGAGTACTGCTCATCTGTCTGGATAAATAGCGCCCACGTCAAAAAGATCGACACAGTTTTAAACCAGACAATGCGGATACTTAGCGGATGTATTAAGACCACTCCACTGTACTGGCTACCTGTTTTGTGCAACATCGAACCGCCTACGATAAGACGACTCAATCTCCTAATTGCCCAGTATAATAAGATCTGTGATAACTTGGATCTGCCCATCCATGACGACATGGATAATATGTTTGTGAGACTTAAATCGAGAAATCCAAGTGTAAAGACTCTAAAACAGATTATATCTGATAATTTTAATGGGAGAGAAGCTTGGAAATTGGAGTGGATAGCCTCTGCCCCACCAGAATGGCATTCCCTGTTTGACAGTCAACAGGCACTAAAGGGACTCGACCTTCCTCGCAAGACCTGGGCAGCTCTTAACAGAGTTAGGACTGGTCATGGAAGATCTGCTTCATCTTTGTATACATGGGGAATGAGAGATTCACCGAGATGCGACTGTGGTGAGGAAAAACAAACCATCCGTCACGTGACATTTGACTGCCCACTTCGAGCATCCAGGGGATCACCGATAGATTTTATTAACATTTCAAATGAAGCTTTAGATTGGCTACACCATGTTAATTTTGAATTTTAATTGTAATTTAATGTTGTATTGTATTATTTTTTGTGCAATGGCCATAAGCTAAATAAATAAATAACCACTTTACTTACGTCAAAGTGTGTGAAATACCCGGTATCCAGGTGTAGTTGCTCCCTGTGCAGGGTGTTACATTTATTTACAAATTAATTTCGCGGAGATTTGGACTGCGTCGGTTTGTCCATTGCCTTCCCCAGCATGAAAGTGTTATTGTATACGTAGATGACTGATGAGGATGAGTAATGAAAGAAAGGAGAGGGTAAAGCCAGTTGCCAGCTAATTCAGGCCTATTTTTCAACAAGACACTAAAGAGTTCACCGAGATTTAAGACCCCATCCGACGGAATAACTACCATGAACAGTGTCGTCTGCCCATACCCATATACACTGTGGAGAGGTATACTATGATATTGTGCCGGTGGTGACCACCGGGTCACGAACCAGTAGTCTCCATGATAGGCACCAGACACCATCGCAGTAATGCAATTACTGGAATAAACTGGAAAGAAACTATTTTTTTTTTTTTTTTTTTTTTTTTTTTTTTGAGTATTTGGATCGCAATGTAGATAAAGTGAAGTTTTATACTAGGCCATTACACGAGACAAATGGTCATTTCCTTGGAGTCTGATATTTCTAATGAGCTATTACTGATGTAAATATGGAGTCGTACTGTCGAAGAGGAATTATAAATGTCCGTTATTTGCATCTGACCAGTAGAGAAGTGTGTTCACACCGTGCGGCGGTGTCACTGCCCTGCGAACAGATGATCCCCGTGGCCGAGCGTGCCTGTATCTCGTTTCTGAGCGCCGTTTCCGCGAAGCCCCTGAAGTTGGTCACCTATCCCGCGGTAACATGCTCTCTGTGGGAGACTGCGCCGAGTAGACTGTTTGCCCCCCGGTGTGGCTTCACGCACCATTGTCACCGTGATGTGTATCTCCTGCTGCAGGAGGAACCTTACACACAGGGAAAACAGAAAAATGCTTGAGTGAATCATCTTTGAACCTTATCTTTCTCGCAACATTTTATTTACGAAGCAAAATGTTACCTTGCGTTTAGGCTTAATTTATTCAGCATTAAAACACGTCTAATACATCATAATTACAATGATGAGTTGAAAAAATTAGAACAAACTAAAGTTAGGTTCTGTTACTGTCATTAATAACAGTACTATGCTAATTTTATTTAATAGTCTGATTGAAGCGTAGTTCTATTTCTAACGTCGTCGTTTGTTTTGTCTTTGTGGCAAGATTATAACATTTACTATATTAAATAAATCGCGTGTAGTGTATTTACCGATTTTGTATAATATGAATTTATCGCGTATCCTGGTAATTACTTCTTCTCTTTTTAAGGCGTGCTGATATGGTCATTATTCCACCGTGTACAGGTTAATGGCCATTGAGGTAGTAGACCTATGTTCAGTGATGCCTGGACGAGCGCCAAGTGAGCAACATGTCTTATGTAACTACTGAACTGCTATAAATGTTACTATGCACACCCATCTATTTGTAGATATACACTAATGCCTTCTGGACACAGTAAATAGTTTTCAGCTTCGAAAACGTTTACTTTCGTTTGTTCGGTTGTATTACGACTTGTAATTATGAGACGCATAAATTATGCAGGTCAAAGTCATGATAGGAAGGAAGTCGTGTGATTGATACGTGAGCATTTGTTTCTCTCCGACGACACTGAAAAGAAATGAAAGTACAACTCTCAACAGATACATCCTACAACTCCTTCCTTCACATGCACTGAGTCGTATGTTAATAGTCGTACATTCTTCCAGAGATGTGTTCAAATATTAACTAAAGATCTCTTTCAATTTATGTGAAAGCCAGTAAGGCCACTAAATTTTTCTATAAATTTATTTAGGAATAATTTCGTTTGTGAGAGTTACTTTGAAAGATCAACTACAGAAATCATTTTTTCGTGCATACGCTAAATTCTTTATGAATATAGATAGAAATTATTAACTCCCCTTAACATTTCAGTCCCCCCAGGTGTAGCTCTTGAGGCGAACTGGTGTAGGTTCTCAGGGACCATTTTCAGCTGACCTAACCTTGAAAGACAAGGAGGGGAAAGGTGTTCGGCCATGGCCTTTTAAAGGAACCATCGAGGTAAACGCCTGGGGTTATTAAAGAAACCATGATAAACCAAAATCAGGACGGTCGGAAAGGATTTTCACTCACGTCCACCTGAATCCCAGGTGAGAGCGAAATAGCTCATTTTCCTGGCACTCTGAAAGGAGTGGATTTGCCATAGCATTTTAAAGGAACCATCTGGCAGTCACTTCGGGCAATTTCTGGAAACCATGGCAAACTGAAATCAGAATTGTTAACACACCCGCGCAAGGACCACCACCACCAGAAAGGAGACTTAAGTGTAGGGGTCAGCCCGTCTGAGATGGAAGAGACTCACCTTATAGTTCCTGCGAGATTTCAGCTAAATTAATAGTGGCAGTTTAGCTTCAGTACATTGTTTGATAAGCTTTCAGAAAAATAATTTTCAGTATTTAATGTATCGAAGCAAGAGGATGTGCGATTATAGATAACTGTCAACTGATGAAAATACTTCTCTGTAATTGATGAGATTTCCGTAATATTCTTGCTGGACTTGATCACGAGCCCATCGCTGTTCAGGTGGTGGTTTCCCGCCCCTGCAGATAGGCCTCGCCACAACACGTGGCGCGGAGCACAGTAGTTCCCTACGAGGCGGCAGGAGCGGCGTCCATCCGCCGGCCACTTCCGGCTCCCTGAATAATTGAGGCGGGCGCCGCTATTGGCCGGTGGCGTTGCTGTAGCCTTGGCTGGAGGAGGGCGCTTCCTTCCTTCCTTCCTTCCGCCACCCCTACCACCGCGGAGAGGTCCGGCTCGACCGGAGTCCCTCTGGGATTACCTGCAGCAGCAGCACTCGGCTCCACGCACAGTGGGCACACAGGAACCTAGACGTCGCTAGTGAAAGCAGTCCCAGCAGGCACCATACTGTACAGCCTTTCATCAATCCAAAGATTCGATCTGACTTCAGGTGTAGCTGAGAAGCTACAATTCGAGGAGCCGTAAAATTCTTAATGAATTATCAATCAGCCTACTTCCACTCGAAGTAAATATAGTCTGAGGACTAGAGAGGTGGCGGAAGGAACACAATAGTCATACATCAACTGAGAAAGCGGTTGTGATTCGACAATGGTCATTTAATTTTTAAGGGACCATATCGGCGATGACGAAATTTGAAAATTGAAAATTGGCAGGTAGATATGCTATCTCAAAATATGAATACAGTGACATAGCAGTTAGTATTAGATGAAGATGATGAATTGTTTCGCTCTATTCGGCAACCCAGTCGAAACTGTTGAGGTTCAATGGATCTTTTCAACTTTCGTTGGAGATAGATAATTGTACAAGTAAGTTTGAGATGCTGTGAAATTCTGATTAATCCCGGTCTGTGTCAGTGCATTTCCGAGGCATCATAGTTCCAATTTTATTCAGCACAATTAAATTACTTAGCTAACTCAAATATCTCATTTGTCCCTAAAATTCTTCTTTTTTCGAGTAATAACATTAAATGCTTTTAGAGATTGGTTAACTACTATTCCATAATTTGCTTAATATCTTTTACGTAGGCCGCAGGTGATCGTATTGACGTGAGTAGCACTTTCACAGCGCCCTTTCCGATGTGATGTGCCTGGTGAATTGTGTAATTAATAGCACGGTCCAGTAATCTGATTCCTTCTGTATCAAAGCCTCTACAATTACCAGTAAATCGCGCGGGCTTTCTGTTCGATGTCACTGTTCTCTTACATATATTCGAGTGCAAAACTGCAATTTCCAGCAATGCTTTTTGATGGCAGAATGCATCTATACTAATATTATAAATGCGAACGTTACTCTGTCTCTCTGTCTGTTTATTACGTTGGACAACTAAATGACTGTTTCAATATTAATGAAAATTGACAAGGAAATACTTTGTATCGTTACGAAGGGCAGAGGATTTTATTTTATGGACAAATGCAATTTTTTTCGTTAAGTTTTGAAGACTAACTTAATGGTGCCAAAGATATGGATAGCGTGTGTAATTCGGTAATGTTTTATCGGTCACTCTGGGAGTCTGTTAGTATATGATCGTAAACTTCATTTAAGGAAAAATGTTATTCATCGCTGCACCAACTATTACTTTGCGTCTGCCTAAAAGTTTCTGGCATCACTATATTTTGTCTTCTTTTTTGACATGCCTCGTAGGCGTAAATCAGACCCAAGGCGTAGCTCTAGCAGAGAACGAGCATTAAAGTTACTAGAAAAAAAAGAATCTGATGCTCATGCTGAAGAAAAAAGACAGACAAAGCTGAAACACAAGATGACACCTCCCTTCTCCATAGTTTTTTTTCTATTTTTGAACATCTTACAAATTGATTCACTTCATGAGACATGTTCGGTGGTGGAATGGTAAAGTGATAGCTGCTCCGTCATATTATTCTGACTCTGTACTTTTTGAACATCGTATGCATAACTTACATCTTTCTATATCCAATTTTAACAATAAATTCTCTGTCCACGCGTACGAAGTCGCGGGTAACAGCTAGTAACTCATAAACAGAATTTGTATTAAGATGTTTCAGTATGTTTTTGAATAAAACTATTTGAGACATTATAATTTTTTATGATACGAAATTGTTTACCATTATTAAACAGAATGATGTTCAGAGTACACTATTGTTTTTCCGACAGTGCTTCAGAGTAATTAATATTTGGGATACAATGATCTGCATTAAGAATATTTTGTCCTAGTCAGTGTAGTGTTGAAGAATTTAAAGATAACTTCTACCATTGTACATGGAGTTAAACTGTCAATGAGACGATGTTCAATGTCTCAATTGAAAATTCTGGTGTTATGTAGGAAGATAAATACTCAATAAAATTAAATTTCTTAAACAAAACAGTTTAGCTAAAAAATACCTGGAGATTTATAATACTACGCTGATTAATTTTTTTTATCAAAACTAACATATATTTCACAGAACTGAGAATATTTCTTTTTATGAAAATGAGATTTTTAGAAAATCTGGGTCACTATTGTTTATTACTATATTATCAGCTCAATTTATCCTTTTAAATATAGCACAACATTACAATAATGTCAATCATTTTAAAGACCTTAATGCCATATATATTAATGACAGAGTTTCAGTAACTCAACGCAGGTTTGTTTAAGGGATTCCTCATTATGGATCAACGGAGAGTTTACTTCAATAAATTAAAATAGAAATGACAGTTTCAGTGTCGCCCGACAAGCAAACTAACTATCAACCTATCACAAAGGTATCTCCGGTGAAATAATCCTCGTAACTTTCTTATTGCTTCAGCCACAAGTTTGCCAGTTACTTAATTCTACTACAAAAACGAATGTGTGAAAGAAAATTCTGCTGGATGTGTGGCAGCTGACATAATTTATTGCAGCCATTATTGTGAGCCATTACAACAGCCCTCGAACCCAGCTCTTTTTATGAAATTATATTATAAGAAATGTATATAGGAAGATGGGAACTGATTAACTAGAGATTTGTGTATATTTTTCGTGTAATAGACTATGAATTTGTGTAAATTATCATTGTTTCACGGAGAGAAACTACGTAACTGCTATGTAATGTGTTCAAGGACAGTAATATGCATGAAACATGGATTAAAAATTTGCAGTTGTAAGTGTTGAGGTGAGACACGATGTTTAGAGGACAATTATCATTGGTTTGGACTGGTTTATGTAGATAATTTTGGGTGTAAATGCCTGTTAAATATTTTTAATTTTCATTCTAATGCGTTTCATGATGATTGTGAATGATTTTGTATTAATTGTGATTGTTTTAATGTGGTTTTGATTGTTAGCTGCATTGTCGCCGTTCGAGAAACATTTGGCGGCTTTCTGTATGTTATTATTGATCTTTCTGTAGCGTCTTTATAAACAAGCGGCAGAGACGAGTTAGTTAGTTAAAAATTAGTTGAAAGTTAGCTGTAAGTAGTTGACCCATTTTTTTTTTTTTTTTTTTTTTTTTTTTTTTTTTTTTTTTTTTTTTTTGAGCTTATAGCTAGATTATTTGTGTATGTTTGTACTTAGTAACTATAAATCGAGACGATGCCTTGTTGAGTAATGTTATTATAGAGCGCATGGGAAAATAAACACAAGTGGAAAGTGATTCGTCGGAGCTGTTATTTCATGTTATTTCAAGTAACCAATTGCTTATCACGTCTTCCGCGACAGGACTGAATAGCAAGAAATAGTAATTAAAAATGCTTATCACCATGTTGGCTTAGTTGAACTGGAGGAACTGCGGAATATGTGTTTTTGCATTACTTGATTTTTCTTTGATATTTAAAGAACCCAGTAGTAAATATGTTTACAACGTTTTCCATTTTAAGTGTTGTTTGATCTTCATTTTTAGATGCCGGTGTTCAGATACTCCGTAAATTCAATACTTGATTTATAACACCTAGCTGAAGTATCTTATAGTTTTTATAATCATCTAGGTGATCTCAGGTTTAATACTCAACTCACTCTTCAAAGTACATTTTTTACAAATAAAATTACACAACACACCTTATAAAAATTTAACAAGGTATGGAAAGAGTTCCATCCCCTAGTAAATAACGTTAATAATGACCAGATACAGATAGCATGATAAAATCAGGCAGACACGGAATAATTATCAGATTTTATAATTGACGTTTTTTTTTTTTAGATTTTAATGAGCCAAAAAATTCACCAAGCTTAATGTAGAGATATATCGTTAAAATATGAAAATTTATCTGTACGGCGTGATGCTAAATTTTTTTTGTCAATTCTGTAACTAATTACTTTTTTCCAGGAGGAGGTACACAGCTTACAAACAACAATGAGCGTAACATACATTCTCAAGATTAGACTTCCATAAACGGCACGATAAAATAACAGCTAATATCTTTGGTACCTTGAAAGTAAACCACCCAGTCTTGTGCGATTTGTATCATTACTTTGTCACTTTAGAAAAATAAATTTGATGTATAAAAATAAATTAAAGATTATAAAAATTTAGCAAAACTGTTAAGTGCGTCACTGATTTAAAAAAAAAAGAATTCAAGAAGTGTGAGCATCAAGTTTCCACAACATAAAACTAAAAGTGACTGGCATGAGTCTACAAATGTTCCAGATTTTTAAATTCTGTAAACAAATTTAAAAGTATAAACTGCTACAGTTTTACAATCCCAATAGTTTTCTCAGTAACGAACTATAATTACTGATATCCTCTGCTGAACCAACTATTCTACATTAATTCAATAAAAATTTTGAATATGAATCTTAATTAAAGTTTCAGCATTTAAATACACTTATGCCAGCGTGAATGTTAAAAATTAATCCGTCACCCTAAGCCCATGTAACAGAAGTGGAAGAAACCAAAGTGAAAAACAACACATGTTCGGAATTAATCTTCTGTTATTCTGTTTCTGAAATTTATTTATTTATTGTACAATATTACCCGAATCATAATTATTGCGACAGCTGTGACCTTTGATGATAATGAACTCAACAATCTGCCAATCATGGAGGAAATATTTCCTTCCTCCATGCTGCCAATAGGAATGTTTATTGTATCGACATCTCATTGTCGACTAAAAACAAATACTTTGGCCATTTTCCAATAAAAGAATATCTCTATGCAGTGAATAGGACAGAAAAGAGAAAACGTCTGTAAACGGAAAAAAAGTTCAATGTGAAATTATTGAAACCGTTAGTGATACAACGCTTGAGATTTTGGTAAGTTGATTTCACAATCGATTTTCTATCCATAATGTGCTATTCCACAATTCAATAAACCTTCAGATACATCAAAGTGTTATTTCAGCAGTTTTAAAAAGATACGACATAAGAAAAGCCCACTTCAATTTAAAGAAAGACAAAAGTAAACTCATCATGTTCCTTTCTTACCATTCTTTGAAATATATTTGTTCCATACCTGAGTCTGAGACCTGTATATTCTAACATTTTAATCTGAATTCTTTCATTTCTTTAGCACAGCGGTTCGGAAGTGGTTAAAGCCAAACTAGGCAGCATGAGAATAATATTTTCTTATTGGCTGAGTTTTGCTGTGTAAGAATTTTATAATTGAATCAAAGGCAGAAACGATAACGGCCAATTAAAATATTTTATGTAAAATGTCCGCAAGGAAAAAAGCAGGAAGTTGAGAATTTTAATTAAATACAATTCTAAGGCGGCGGAAGGGCACTGCGTTCTCGGAGGAAGTTTAATTTCGTAAACATTTCCAGAGAACAGAGAGAAAGAAAGAGGGTAGGGCCAGAGGACTACCTACAATAAGCAGCTCGGGCGTTGTTCTTCAGGTGGGTAGAAATGAGATCTGTTGTCAACCGGGAAGAAGTTAGGGATCAATACCTGGCCAACATGCTATAACTAAACTGGAAGAAAGACGAATTCCAGGAAAAACCTCAGTAAATCTGTGCATTCATTTTACACCTACCAGTAGCTCGTAGTAATATTTATAGTGTCCCCTCCAGAAAAAAGAAATACACCGATTAAGATAGCTTTCAAGCTCTTTGTTACCTGTCATTCTGGAGAAGTGACAGGTATGCGCCTTCATGCAAACGTGTATACGGATCTCTCACGACTGGAATGCACAGATTTCCCGAAGCTGCCACAATACTTATACTGTGGATAGCTGAAATTAAGTGATGGCGTAAGAACAAAAATGTATAGAAAGTATGTGTTTGTTTGTTTTTTTTCCCACAGAAAATTTGCATTCACTACTTGAGGGTAGTATATGACTCAGGATCATTAAACAGTAAGGGCATTTACTTTGAATAGTTTCTCAGCAACTCCAACAACTATGTTATTAAATGAGGGTATAATTGTCATCAGGCTGACAGACGCAAGAACTTGATTTGCAGATATGAATACACACTTAAAGATTTTGTTTTTAGAGTAGGAAAACTTTACATAACAAGATGTACAGAAGGTAAAAGGAACCGAAAGAAAGCATGAAGAATTTTCAAGTGGTGATTCCTTTTCAAGTGAAGGTCAGTTACATTTTTGTTCTACAATTGCTGGTTTATATCATCTCTCCTATATACTTTATTTAAAATAGTGCTGAAATTTGTTGAACTTACGTGAAGTGTTTTGTTAACATTTGTGTGATAGAGTTTATTAACAGTTTCAAGTTCGAAAACAATCGAAACAACAGTAGCCGCGATTAGCTGTTTTCCCATTGCAAATTACAAGTAATTTTATGATTTATGAACATGGGATTGGTCGTTAACCATCTTTAAACAATTTATAAAAATAATTTTATCCATATTTTTTTTTTTTTTAAATTGACATTATTTTCCAACCACGTTAGAATTTTACGTTTGCGGACGTTACAATTTAATCCTAGGAACCCACTCGTGCTGATATTATAGAAGCCTAATAAGTCGGTTAAAAATTACTCAAACGCATAGCTTCTTCCAAGAAATGTATGTAATTTTTACTTCAGACATTTCTTAAAATTGAAACGAAAGTAAAATGTTTTTTTGCTATCATAAATGGGTTGTTTGAGTTTTGGAGCAATATACTTTATATAACTGTTGTTTGCAGTTATATATTAAATTTAAGTGTGGATGTTATTACTTAGACATAAGCGTTTAGGGACGTGATAATTCATGTGCACAACATTACTTTTGACGATAAATTTAGATCACCTAGATTTTACAGTCATATCTACGATAGCTTAGTTATTTCAGTACAGCAAGAAATGGGACAATAGAGAAGTAACAAAAAAGTATCTCAGTTTAATGAGTGGAAAATCCCCACTCTCAGGGAAAAATGGGTATCGTCCCGTGTGTGTGTTATGGTAGAGTTTTTCCATGAAAGGAAGACATTCTGCAGTTAAATATCTAATATGGAACAGGTCATTACTACTACATTAGTGTGTATTCGTACTATTTCTCATTCAGTTATGTTTTTCGACTGCAGCAATGGATGGAGAATATTTTACTCATCTACAGTTAATCGTATTATACTACTTTTATCTGTAAGGTTTTTCCTTGAAAAGAAACAACTAAAAATTTTAAGGTGAAAGCAGAAGTTCTACATATTTCACCTACTATGAGCATTTGTAGAAAGTTCATAATGCGTTACGTTTCGGTTCAAATTGCTCTTCATCTTTCCTATCTCGAAAATAACACTACTTCTATTAAGAAATTGTGAGATGTCATTTTGCGAAGAGCGTTATGTATTTTCCCTAGGGAAGTTAATTTTTTTTTTCGCCTTTGGAACGATGGTCGCTGGCCGCTTGCCTGAAACTGTTTGCAGCGAATGCCAGCCTGATATTACATTTGGTGCGAAGCTTCTGAACTCGCCTGTCCTTCCGGTCTCTTTAAGGATTTCTTAATCACATACTACATTATTCAGCTTACCTGCTCTCTCGAGCTTGTTCTTAGTTATTTTTAGGATGTTGTTAAATCTTATAATGTTTTTGAGGGTTGTCACAATGTGATTTTTAAAGAGGTCTTCCTGAAAAATGTCCAACAATGGCGGAAATAAGTGACTATGAATATTGTGGTACTTTAGATAACCAGTGGCGTAACTATATTTCTGAAGTAACTATGGATTTTTCCAGTATTTCTGATCCGACCTAACATTACAGAAATAAGGATGTTCCTTAAGTTAATTTAAAATATGTTCAAAAACAATATAATTATCCTTACTAGTCTATACCAGTAAAATTAAAAATGTGAAAGAAATTCTGTCTCTCTGTCTGTATGTTACATTTTCACGACTAAACGGCTAAACCAATTTGGTGAAATTTGAGAAACAAAAATACCATGTATCATTAGGAAGGGCACGGTATACTTTTTTCAAGATAAATAACACATTATGTCATGAAGTATTGAAAATTAATCGAACGGTGTCAGCCAATGGTGTGTGTAAGGCTCTGTAATGTTTTATCGGTCGCCCAGGCTTTGTGTTCCTTGCAGTCAGGTTGAGTAGGATCTGCTTATAAATTTTATATACAGACACAACTTATCAAATAATGTATATGTGGATTTTATCTGATTCGAGCAATAAAATTCTCAGCCCGCACATATGAAATCGCTGGTAACAGCTAGTTAATTTATATATATATAAAAAATATTCTTCTTCCAGCTACTTAAAGCAATTTCGACCTTGTAGCATTCATATAACACTAACAGTTATTCCAGGTTACATTCGTCAGCATTGAGTTAAATATTATAGTAAGCAGGTTAAGTTTTTTGATTGTATTTTTTGTTTTGAGTTTAGCAGGAATATGACACCGAATTTAATTTAGTTCGTAAAACAGCCTACATTTATAACAGAAACGGAGCAAGTAAGTTAATAATTAAGAGGTACCAAAGTGTATCTATCAGTGTCCAGATATACAAAATTATTGCCAAATAAAGTTCAGGAGATCTTTAAATTTTATTCTGGCGCTACTGTATAAGTAGAATTACTTTTTATGTAAACTAATGTATGTAGTAAAACGAATTAGGTTTTAGAAACTAATTTCATGGTCGTGACCACAAAGTCAGCTGGATGCAGTAGCAAGCCGGTCTCTGGACAGCCACTGATAAAATTCTCGTTTGCCTGCTGCCGGATGTATCTCTTTGGCGTTGAGGCATCTTCTGTACAATGAGAGCATTTATGGCCGAGCCTTTTGTTTTCACGCGGCACCTACCTCTCGGTTCTGAAAAACTCATTTTCTCTCCGGTTTAAGGAGTTGATTGTTATTGGCTGCCGCTCGCACAGGTCAGTTCTTTCAGTCGCCAACTCGTTCTGGCCTCTCTTTGTGCCACGTTCCATTAGAAGATACTCCGTCCCACAGAGAACTGGTTTTAATCAACAACTGTGCGTCGTTAAAGCTCGCGACCTCTGGTAGAAGCTGCACCTCCTTTTTTTTATTATTATTAAATGTAACCAGAAAATAATTACTTTTCATACATTTCTTTACTTCTCCAAGAATTATACTTTGAAAAAAATGTCGCACTTCTTTAAATCATATCACGGAATTATATCGTGTGTACATGTGTCTAATTACATCTGAATACTTCTAATTACCCAAACTGATCTTTGCCTACTTGCGTAAGGGCGGATCGAGAAAAACAAAGATACTTTTATGGCGTTTGTTGATTTATAAAAGTTTCTGATATTGTTAAGTAGGACAAGATGTCCAAAATTTTAAAGAAGTTGGGTATAAAATACAGAGACAGAACAATACTTTATAATATTTATAAGAATCAAGTTATCAGTAGAGAATCATCAGAGTCACGCATCAGTTGAAAAGGGTGTGAGACAAGGTTATAGTTTGTCCCCATTAATATTCAACTTGAAGAAGTAACATAGGAAGTGATAGAAAGATTTGAATGTAGCATAAGTATTCAACGAAAAACATATATTGAGAAGTTACTGAATGTCATGAACAAAATACTGATGAAGATTTTGGACTAAATATAAACCAAAGAAAGACAAAAGTGATAAAATATATCAGAAATGATACCAATAATAGTACATTAAATATAAAAATAGGGTTGGATCCAATTGAAGAAGTTAGTGAATTTGCTACTTATGAAGTAAAATTACAACCGATGGATGAAGCAGGAATGATTTTAAAAGCAGAATAGGACTAGCGAAAAGAAAACTGATGAAAAAGAGAAATCTTTTAGTTTTAAATATTAATCTAGGACTCAGAAAAAACTTTTTAAAACTCTGTGTGTGGAGCACAGCACTTTATGGGCGAAGCATGGTTTTAAGGAATAACCAAAGAAGAAAAATTGGAATATTTGAAATGTGGTGCTATAGAAGGATGCTGGAAATGAAGTAGACGGATAAAGTACGAAATGAACGAGTTTTGGAAATGATGGGTGAGGAAAGAAGTTTGTGGAAGAGTCTTACAGAAAGAAGAGACAAAATGGTAGTTCATATTTTGAGACATGCAGGATTGGTTAACTTGTTATTGGAGGGAACAGTAGAAAATAAGTACTGCAGAGGAAGATGAAGCAGATAATTGAAGAAGTGGGTTTTAAGGGACGTGTTGAGATGACTAGGTTAGCGCAAGATAGGAAGGGGTGAAAGATTATATCAAACCATTCGAGAGACTGATGACAGCAAAAACATATATATATTCCTGCTCATGTAACTGGAATTTACAATGTACAGTACTGTACATCGATAACTAGAATACATATTAAAGGATGGTGTCTCTATTTGCAGAAAGTTTGCATAAGCGCAGAAAGTATTTTTGTCGAAAAACTGTTCTCTAATAATTATTTTTTAATTGAATTCATAGTCAACATCAGTAAATAATAATAATATAATAAATGCACGTAACAATCGAACTACAACGCATTGTAAAATTTACAAGGAACAATAAATTTTGTAAATTTTCTTCTTTCATTACTCTCTGAATAATTTACTATATTAAAGCAGCCTTGATTTTCTATCTACACTGTAGAAGACAAATCCTAATAATTGTTATATGACGATTTTTACTAGAAATAATACTTTTAAAAACGGTATTTTACGTGCATTGTTAATAGTGAGAGAAATTTAGGAAGGTCTCACTTCCATGATTTTGTAATATATTTTAAGCCACGCTGCATTTTTAATGTACACTGATGTTGCAAACAACCAGTATTATGGGGGGGGATAGTAAAGCTCAGTTATTGCTCCTGATGATAATAATAATAATAATTGAAGTATGGGGCCAACAGCGTCGACTACGGAGTTATTAGTTATCAAAACAACGAGGTGAACGCTATGTGCTATATGTAGGCGTTAGAAACATTCAGCTAAGATTAAAAAATAAAAAATAAAATTTAAAAAATCTCACCTTGTTGTGCATGTAATGAGGGTATACAAATTTTAAATGTTTTTTATGCACGGCAAATCAAAATGAACTGCGGATTGTTGTAAGCTGACCGGCAGCCAATTTTGCTCAGAAAAGACGCCGAGGTGCTGATAAGGGAGAGAAACCGTCGTTCTGATTCGGCCCGGGACTAGAGGAAAAGACAAGTGAAGATCACCAAGCATCTCCTGTTTTCATGTACAATGACTCAATTTTATGATAACTTTGTATACTGAATAACTAAATAAAATATGGGGCCATGAGCTTGCAGGTGTATTTCTGAATTTTAGACAGGCACGGGGCTCCAAACTCACTGTTGCTTCATTTTTCAAGCACAGTAACAACAATACATTCACATCACACACTTGAAAGAATGATATAATTTTCAAATGGTTAATAAACGCTGTAGTACTGGGACAGAGGTAACAGCTTTCTTTGACTAACCGCTAATTGCTGTGGGACAACGTATGTGGCACGCAGTCTGATGTCTCGACATTGTAAATTCTGCAAGCAGAATGTACGTTTCTTTGTGTGTTCTGCAAAAATAATATGCTACCCCTTGAGGAAGTTACACCATTCCGGTGTTTTCATAAGATCTCCTGCTGCCGGGTAGCGTGGTGTCTGCAGTAATTGGGAGGCTAGTTTGAGCCAGGAGGTCTGTTGCGCGGAGCATGATAGGCACACAGATCCTCCTGTGCAGTGCGCGTAAGGCCGCTGTAATCCTGCCTTTGGCAGCGCCGCCACGATCTCTGCTCGCTCGTGACATTTCCATAACTCGGCGCCACCTCCCCCCACCTTGTGCCTCTCGGCTCATTGTTCCAGAGATGATGGAGGATCCAGCAGCGCCTGAAGACGACCCGTCCCCACCCGCCAGCGAGCGTCTGGCGGCCGTACAAGGCAAATATTAGCTCCTCCCCACCAAGGGCAAAAGTTCTCCGTGCCTTCGACAGTGCAAGACATCTCTGTGCGTCCAAAGTATGAATTCAATTTCTGGCGAAATTAATTCTCACTTTTTGATTTCATTCTCTCCGAGTGAGAAGGCGAAAGGAATCAATAAACAACTGGTGGTGAAGGCTACGACTGTGTTGACAAAGGTTATTTGTGGGTAATTGGCTCCATCGCGTCGCCCTTCTGAGCGTCAGCGAATTCACTCTGTAAAGATTTTTCGCTCTCTTCTGCCAAGATCTGTCTCGTAGTTTGCACAACTTTGCTTCACGTCTCAGCTGCATAAACCAAACCCAATCATTCCCTATCAGTGTTAAAACTCGTAACATACGAATTTCCAACATTTCATTGCTGTAAAGTATTTAATTCACGTGTCAGTAAAGATTTTAATATCACATATTTCCACTGGTGTTGCGTGTAATATGAAGTCTGAAGTCAATCTTGCAAGAAACGATTATTGGTTTATAGATCATAACTGTATTCCTAGGTATAATGGATTACTTAAAAGCTAAATCTGAAGAAGAAAAAAAAATACTCTGTCTCTGTACTCAGAAATTTACAAAATGACCGCATGATAGTACACAAAATTGCAAAATATCATTAATAGCAGCAACAACCAAATGATACGATTCTTAACAGAAACATGACAAACTATTTCAATCCTTTTGTATCGGTAAATGTAGACTAAATGTCCTAAATCAGATTTAGAGGTAAGCTGCCATTTTCCCCCCTGGATATACGTGTTGTGTAAGCGTTGATGATTGCCATGAGCGAGTGAAGCGTATTGTGTCTATCGTTTCTTAGAAGAGAGTGAAACCATAGAGTTTTTTTTTTTCAGAATGAAAATTCATCCCGTAAAGCACAATTGGTTTTTGGGGTTCCAAAACATCATTGCGCGCAGTACAACTGACATACCAAAAGTAATCTGGGTTTTTATGTATGAGAGCTTCCAAAGCTTTGCCACGTAAACTCCCGATTCTGTTGTAACTCAACCTTGTCATTACTGTGCTGACTATAGGCTTAGCGCTCGAGACTGGTTTCTGGAAGACGCGTGTTTAAATCCTCTGACTTTCGGGAGGACCTAGATTTGAATCCATGTCCCGCAATCTAAATTTCGATTTTCTTTGGTTTATCGAAATCACTACATGCGAATGGCGAAATAGTTCCTACAAAAAGCCATTTCCGAAACCCTTCTCAGTCCTTGTCCCCAATCCTTCCCGCCTCTGATGATCTCGACGTCAGCAAGGAGTAAAGGTGCAACTGGAACAATTGCTCAGCGCTCCCAAAGATGATAGTGAGTTTATTGACCGAACGCGATGGGTGAGCGGTAACGCTCTTACTTCGCATTCTGGAGGACGCAGGATCGAATCCTAATCTGGTCAGCCAGATTTTGGTTTTTCATGGTATCACAAAATTATTCCAGGCGAATACTAGGATGGTTCCTTCAAAAGACCATTGTCGAATTTCTTCCCGTCCCTTGCCTCTCACTAGTTTCCTACCTCTAATTACTTCGACGTCGACGGGCGTAAAGCCACGTGCAGTATTTCCTGACTAGTAACATGGGACGTTTTGAGTTGATTTAAAAATTTATGTAATTTCAGCGTTCTTACTGCGCCGCTCCCCTTGGGCATCATTAAAGGGTGACGAAATACACCTGCCCTCACTATCCCCGCTGTAAAGGCGTGTAATTCTTCAGATGGCCTAATTCCGCAGCTGGGGTGGCTGGTGGTGGTGAGTAGTTCGAGTTTAGCGTCTTGAGGACGATATGAGAGACCTCCGATGACGGTGACGCTTATACCGATTAAATCTCCTCTGGTCGGATTACATCGCCGTTCCTGTCTGTCTGTGCCACTATCACACCATTATATTATAAAAGTACCCAACGATGTTAGAACTCCCGTAAGAAACCAGTTTTGCGAAATTAAACTGACAAAACGATTTTAATCTGAAGAATTGATTTATCTTTTCTCTTTCCACTCTGATCAAGTAATAACACAAAAAAATTTAACTACATTTTTAAGTTCATGTTTCATTCATACTCTTAACTACTCTTAATTTCACTCGTATTTTGAGATGAGTGTTCTGCGAGACTTAAATGATTGCTTCTTGATAATTGTTCTCCGAATAATCGGTGTTTGAACTCTAAGGATGTGTACCTAGAACTTCTGGCTAAATAGTTTTATATGATGTAATTCTCAACGTACATCAATATAAAAGTGTTTCGGATAATCGAATTTCACCTTGCACTTGTGATGACAGTGGTTCTCAGTAAGTCTGGTAACTGACTGTAAATCAGTAAACAGTGATCGATGAAGACCACTACGGCGCATCCCTAACCTCCAGTAGCCAATCAGGGCTGAATTTTATATGCATGAGTCACTAACTAAATATATAGCGGATCATTTATTTTAACTGAGCAAATAAAATCGTGTGGTTGTAATGACCTGGTGACAGAGTTTCTTATCGGCTACGCAATCCGTCCGTATCATAGCCACCTACCAGGTATTGAGGAGCTTGCTGTTTAACGTGGAATCCGAACTATGAAAGCATTCCGGTATATTTCACATTACATAGCAAGCTGTGTCATGGACCTGAACCAGAGGCCTCTCGATCTCCAGTCAGACGCCTTAACCACTAAGCTACCAGGCCACTGTTTCAATTAACTAATAAGTCAATTATGCCACAACCTTTCCGTGGACATTTAGATCAATACAATTTAACAAGAAGAAAATACAGAGAGTTGCACGGAAACGAGAATTTAGTAACACTGATACGACACTGGTACGACTGATTTAATATTTTAATACTTTAACATCTGATAAAAATGATCAGAAACAGACAACATAATTTCGTATCACATTATAGAAAATCGTAAGCTGCGACAACTGATGTGAGTCGTGTGTGCGTTCTTTTATTAGTTTAAAAGCATCATACACCTTTTTTGTTGAAGAGAGTGTTAAAATTTATTTTTAAAATTTTGAAGATACTGAATGAAGCGTTAAGATTTATAGCGTGCAGAAACAAGGAGTATAGAAACTCTGGAGAAAATCAGCACAGCAGCGAGAACGTTGTAAATCACTTGAAGTTAGTAGTGGAGACCAAAACGTGGATACAAATCACTACAGCCCATTTCTCTGAACGTATAAATTAAGCAGAAACCACATGTGGTTTGATAAACCTTGAATAATTCATTGTTTTCCCTGCTCGTTTGCAGGCAAACCAGGCTTAGCATGAATGGAATGAAGTTCGACTTTTAATAGAATTCATTTTCGAAGAATAAATATTCAACACGCCGGAGCATGAAAATTTGTTTCTAAAATTATTGTTTATTACTGAAACCATTTTTTCCTTGTATCAGACAAAAACAAACGTAATAATCATTGGATATATGATATTTAATATTTACGCAAAAATTTGATGTTTCAGGAAATGTTTAGCTTTCGACCAACACAATAGGGGGCTTAAAATATAAATGTAGAGATTTATTTTATAGTCTAAATGTTTTCTGCGATCATCTTATCGTGGGTCCCGAATACCTATTGACTAAGGAACGCAAGCAAAGCCTTTTAATAATATCTTAGCC
This sequence comes from Vandiemenella viatica, assembly GCA_031002005.1. NCBI lineage: Eukaryota > Metazoa > Arthropoda > Insecta > Orthoptera > Morabidae > Vandiemenella > Vandiemenella viatica. The sequence continues at coordinate 197,515,294 of CM061920.1, forward strand.
ATATTTTTATTTTTTTTATCAGACACAAATTACTCCAGGATTGACTTCCAGAACAGCTGTTAGCACATCGGATATATTTACATGTATAACATAGTTGTGACTGAGAATAATAAGGTCCCCAGGTACAGGAATTAACTATATTCTATAACTTACCATTGTTATTTCCATTCTCACCATTAAGAGAACGCTTTTATACTTAAATAATAATGTGAGGGAACTCACAAGGAATATATCAACATAACGGGTTTTTTCCTTCTTGAAAAATTTTCTGTTTCTAGGAAATGTGTTCGTTATAAATAACAGAGACCTGACAACCGATTAACGAGCGTAGAGGAAGAGATAAGAGAAGAACGACAGATTGACACGAAACGTAATATTATGGAGGAGACTATGTGAAGGACACAAACCGATAAGCAATGATGGCTTCAACATTCACATCACATCCATGATCAATCCATTAGTCAATGTTCTAAATGTCTGCACACCACAAAATTAAATATTATGAATTTAAATCAATTATTTTGGCCAGTTGTTGGATAAAGATTTTAGATGGAATTTGTGCCAAAATGTGCCACCACAATTCGGGTTCTTGGCTCATGTTAGAGGGTGAAAGATTTCTAGCAGAATAATGTGTGATGTTCAGTTTAAGATCATCTCGAGATTTGTTTGTGAAGAAGAGGTAGTTGAAGTGAACTACACTTAATGGTTCCTTGAGGTTTATTACTACGTACACAAAACACTGGTAACAATAACAAATGTGGTACAGTTAGCGGATGACCGTCGAGAAATTTAGCCTGGTCCTGATCCGGGGTAGAGAGAGACGGCTTCTACTTCTCGCGAACTTCCGGTGGTCTTCTGTAGTTGAAGCTGGTTCCGCGGTCAGGCCGGAACTGGCGGTGGAGCGGCCGGCTACGCTTATATAGGCGGCCTGGCGCAGGAATTCCGTTGTGTGGTAGTACGGCGACCTCTGTAAGAAATAGTCCCACTTAGCTTCTAGATGATTCTATTTGTTTTCCTGTTTTGTTTTGATGTCTCTGCGCCTGTTTGGAGTCGTATATGTATCCCGGCGTGCAGGCGCGTTGTGTGTGAGGTCTGCCTGGCAGGGGCCTTTACTGGCAGACTGAACATACCTCCCTCCCCGGGGGGGAGGGGGGGAAGCGATGTCTGCGACGTCTGCGAGGTCGTCTGCCGCGGCGCCCTGGAGCAGACTATGAAGGCTACCTCCAGGGGAGTACGGAGCTGTTCCCCTGGCGATGCGTGCCGACCTGCGTCGTGGTGCAGGTTGTGGTGGAGGTACTTGTGGAGCTAACGGCATCGGTTCGTCGGCGTCGATGGCCGGGGGCTGTACGGGGGCGCTGAGATGGTCCCCGCAGGTGGTCGAGAGGCTGCGGCTGAAGGGTGTCGGAGCGACCGACAGGTTGTGGCGTCGTTGGTGGCGCTGTAACTGTCCCTGAGCAACGGTTAGACGGCAGGAGTGGTGGAGGTGGCAGGGAAGGAGAGGAAGAAGTGGATAGGCCGTGCCGTGGTGGAAGAGGACGGTGCCGTGGGGTAGCGGGGACGTAGTTGGTTTCGATGGCGTCGCACTATCCGGCCATCCAGGCTGACGTCGAACAGTTGGCGGCCCCGGGGCCGCTGGATGACCCCCGGAAGCCAACCGGCCCGGGAGCCAAACCCGCGGGCCCAGACTAGGGAGCCCGGGGTGAAACGGAATGGGCCCGAAGGTACCTGTACTTTGGGCGGGGGTAAGAGGAGATGGAGGAGAGTGCGAGGTTGGCGGCCATGCAGCAATTCCGCCGGGCTTTTGGCCCCCACTGGAGTGGTTCGATAGGAACTGAGGAAGAGTGTCAATGCCTCTTCGAGTTTGTGACTTGTGGTGTATTTGGTCATTTGGGTTTTGAATGTTCTGACTAGCCGTTCCGCCTCCCCGTTAGATTGGGGGATGGAAGGGCGGGGTGAGGAGGTGTTGGATATTGTTGGCGGTACAGAAGGATAGGAATTCCCGACTTCGAAATTGCGGTCCGTTATCTGTGACGATAGCGTATGGTAATCCTTCGATGGAAAAGATCTTCGTGAGGGCTGAAATGGTGACCTCTGTGGTGATTGTGGAGCAACGGACGACATATGGGAAGTGGGAAAAGGCATCCGTCACTAGGAGCCACTGGTGGCCTAGGAATGGGCCAGCGAAGTCGAGGTGAATGCGTTCCCAGGGTCCGGACGGTGCCGGCCAGGAAAGGAACTTTTGAGGGGGGCGGGGCAGTTGTTGGGCACAGATGGTACAGCGCCGCACCATCTTCGTGACATCCGTGGTAAGGCCGATCCAGAATACATGGCGTCTGGCAAGGGATTTGGTGCGGGCAATTCCCCAGTGTCCTTGGTGGAGAGTTTGGAGGATGTCGGCTGTAGGGATCTCGGAACGACGACCCTCGGGGTGGAATTTGGTTCTGTGCGGAGAAGCACTCCCTCTACTACTGAGAGCTGGTGGCGGATGGAGTAGTAGAACTTGAGGTCTTGATGATGGCGTGGAGGGGAACGTGTTTGCCACCCGTGTTGGATGTGGTGTCGGATGACACGGAGGAGGGGGTCCTCCCCTGTGGCTGCCGCGACTTTTGAGGCCGTGACTGGAAATGTCTTCAGTGCTTCTTGTATGTCATCGTCGATCTGGAACACCAGAAGTTCCGACTTGTCGAAGGCAAGGTCTGGTCCCTGCGGTAGTCTGGATAAGGCGTCTGCATTGGCATGCCTGGAGGTGGTACGGAAGTGCATGGTATATCTGAACTGGGACAGGAATAGTGCCCAACGCTGGATGCGGTGGGATGTTTTGGTAGGCAGACGTGTGGACGGATCAAATAGTGATAGGAGTGGCTTGTGGTCGGTAATGAGATGAAAAGAAATCCCATATAAAAGGGAATAGAATTTGGAGCAGGCAAAAACAATAGCTATCGCCTCTTTCTCGATTTGAGAATATTTAAGCTGAGCAGCCGATAGGGCTTTGGAGATGTAAGCTACGGGGCGTTATTGGTAATTTATGAGACAGAACTGCCCCCACACCGTAATCGGATGCATCTGTGGCAAGTATCAAGGGGAGGTTTGGAGTGTATGGCATGAGGCATGCTGCGGACTTGAGCTGCTGTTTAAGGGTGTGGAATGCGGTCTCGCAAGCTGGGGTCCAACGGAACGGGACATTCTTGCGACAGAGGTGGTACAGGGGTGCTGCCACTTGTGCTGCTGAGGGTATAAATTTTCTGTAGTATGAAATCTTGCCTAAAAAAGATTTCAACTGATGTAGATCCTGAGGCCGAGGTAAGTTGGAAATAGCGTCCACATAGGAAAATGCTGGGGAAATGCCTTCCTGAGCGATGATGTGACCCTAGGTAGGAAATAGGATTGTTGAAAAAATTGACACTTGGAAAGGTTGCATTTCAATCCTGCTGCCCGGAGGCGGAGGAAGAGTAGGCGGAGGTTGGTCATGTGTTCGGCAGCGGAGGGTCCCGTGACGACTATGTCGTCGAGATAGTTGATGCATCCCGGAATATCCTGGAGAAGTTGTTCGAGATACCGTTGAAAAATCGCTGGAGCACTGGCCAAGCCGAACATGAGCCGGTTGAGTTGGAAGAGGCCAGAGGGAGTGTTGATGACTGTGTATTGTCGGGACTGGATATCCAAAGGGATTTGAAGGTATGCTTCTGCCAGGTCAATTTTTGTAAAGTAGGTACCTCCTGCTAGTTTACGGAAGAGGTCGTCCGGTCTCGGAAGTGGATAGTCGTCTACCAGCAGATGCGGGTTGACGGTGGTCTTAAAGTCACCACAGAGACGTAAGCGGCGTCCTGGCTTCTGAACTATGACCAACGGCGTGGCCCAGGGGCTGAACCGCACCGGCTGGAGGATCCCTTCGTCTTGGAGACGTTGAAGTTCTTCCTGAAGTGGTTGTTGAAGCGCTACGGGTACCTGGCGTGCCCGGAAGTATCGAGGCCGTACGTCCGGCCGGAGTTGGAGTGATGCTTCGAAGTCCTTTGCACAGCCGACGCCTGGTGAGAACAGGTCCTGAAACTCGGTGCAAAGGGCGTCCACTTCAGGAAAAGGAACATGCTGAGATACGAGGTGTATGTTATCCTCAATTGAAAATCCGAATAAGCGGAAAGCGTCCAGTCCAAATAAGTCTGCTGTGAGAGAACTGTTAACTACTAAAAAGGGGACTGAACGATGTACAGACTTATACATGACGTTTGCTGTGAATTGTCCCAGGAGTGCTATTTCCTGTTTGTTGTATGTCAGGAGGCGCTTGGGGGCCGGCGAGAGGGGGGGCGAGCCAATTTGCACATAAGTAGTATAATTAAGCAATGAGACTGCTGCTCCTGTGTCGACTTGTAGGCGCAGGGGCTTGCCATTGACCGTAACGTCAATAAAAAGTTTGGATGCTGTGGAAGTGTCTACCTGATTGATATCCATAGGTGCGCCGCTCAACCTGTCTTGGTAAGACCCTGGGCGGCGAGAGCCGGGATTGGCATTGGTGGTGTTGGTGCGGCAGACGGACGCCAGGTGTCCTTCCTTGCCGCAACGTGAGCATTCAGCCCAACGATCCGGACAATTTTCCCTCTCATGTGCTGAATAACAGGCGGGGCAGGAGGGTAGGCGGAGCGGGCTGCGGCGTCGGCGCTGCGGGATCCGCTGCTGCTGCCGAGACTTGGTGCCCCTGCCGGAACGGGCCGGTTCGATGTTCTTCTGAGGAAGCGGTCCCCGGTTGTGGTGTCGGGAGGAGCGCGACTGGGAGCTCTGGATGGCGGCGACGTCCTGTGTGTCCTCTACGTCGGTTCGGATTGCGGCCACATCCGCCCAGGACTCCAGGCGGCGATCTGCGGCCGTAGATATTTCGAATTTGTAGGCAAGTTCGATGACCTGCTCCAGGGATGGGTCCTCTAACTTGAGGGCGTCATGCCGGAGTGCGGCATCTGGTGCAGCCTGTATGATGTGATCACGCACCATGTCGTCGGCGTAGGATTCGTGGGAACAACGAGTTTGAAACTTACATTTTCTGCTAAGGCCTTGGAGTTCGGCCGCCCACTGGCGATACGTCTGATCGGGCTTCTTCCGGCATTGATAGAATTCGACGCGGGCCGCGACGACATGGTACCGGCGTCTGTAGTATGCATTCAGTGTCGTACAGATGGTCGTGAAGGTGAGGGTGTCGGGGTCTTGTGGCTGAAGTTTGGTGAGCAAGACAAACATCTTCGATTGGTTCCAGGAAAGGAAATATGCACGCTGGTCTTCTTCTTTGGATATGTGATGAATTGCGAAGTGTTGTTTTATGCGCTTCTCGTAGGTCTCCCATTCTTCGACGTCGTCGTTGAATGCTGGGAACGGAGGCGGGGCCGTGGGTTGGCGGAGATTCCTGACTTCCGCAATCAGTTGTCTCTGAGATTCGAAGAACTGATGTAGAAGTCCTTGGAGGAACTGTTGCCATTCCGTAGGTGCTGCTGGCGTAGCCATGATGGTCGAGAGTTCTTATCCCAACCTTGTCGCCACTGAAGTGAACTACACTTAATGGTTCCTTGAGGTTTAT